>JAHRHZ010000003.1:6342802-6388527 GCA_024137785.1 Ginglymostoma cirratum
TGTATCCTTTTTGCCTTCAAGAACTAACCATCATTGGCCAAGAATGAGAGATAACAAGCATGGGGCTGGATGAGCACAGCAGGTCAAGCAGCATCAGACGAGAAACTGCTCGACCACGTCCTGAAGCAAACCAGGTACATTTTCTGATGAAGGGTTTAGGCCCGAAACGTCAAGTTTTCCTGCTCCTATGATGCTGCTTGACCTGCTGTGTTCATCCAGCCCCATGCTTGTTATCTCATAGAATATATGTTCCCTGATTAGTGATATTAATCTAGTCCAAACAAGGAGCCCTGGCTGACAGGTGAAAAGGACAGTGTCAGAGACACTGCCACTCTGTGATGTGACTCAGAATGAGGCAGTCCTGTTGTTAAGAAGTGTTCATGCGTAAATAAAGGGTGACTTGGCGATGTGATACTGGCTTCTCTGGAGTTATTTCATTCATGTTTCTCTCTCTTATGATCTCGTTACGGATGCTGAGTAATGTTGGGCCAATTCAAGGTGAACATCAGATAGATTTTCAGAGACTAAGGCAGTTGTGGCTTTTGGGGATTGTATAGGAAAATGAACTTATTATGAAATTTCAGCCATGATCTTGTTGACTTGGAGTCATTTTGCCAACTCCGCCCATTTTTGATGTGTCTTCTTTCTCTCCTAAGAGAATTAAGAAAGGGGTTCTGACTTGACATTAAACCGTTGCCTGCGAGGCTTTGTGCTTCACTCCCACACAGCCTCAAAACAAAATGTTTGCATTGCCTTGGGTTACAATTACTGATGTGACAGTATTACAACATAATATGATATTGGCCGTAGACTTTCGGCACATGCTAAATATAACTGCAAGGCAAAAGCTAAGACTGTTTGAAGAACCTGATTTGGTTCAGTGCATATGTAAATTTCTTTCCCATTTTAAGTGGCAGTAAAACTTGCCTGTTTTCTAATAGATGACTGATGCATCAGTTCTAAGGCAGTAATTCAGTCAATGTCATAAAACATGAGAGCAGGATTGAATTATTGCATTCAGCTCCATCCAAGCTGCATTCTTTTCTTAATATTGATGAAAGTGTCTCCTACCATCATTTCTTCATGGTATTGAACTCAGAGGAATGCCTTTTAACCTAATTGCCAGTGAGCAATACTAATTATTTTAAAGCTGCTGTCTGGTTTACATTTCATTCGGCATAAATCCCTCATGCACGTATTTTTGTCCCAAGCAGTCTGGAATGCAAACCATTTGGACCTGGTGCCTCTACTTTTCGTCAAGTTTTTCTTTGAGATACTCATCCTTAATTGTGGGTCCATGGCTTCCCCAGGGCTTTCCTTTTGCTTCAGCTTTTTCTCAAAAAGGTAATGAAAATGTATTCTTCACCATCTCTTCTCATTTCTCTCCCTCAACTCATATAAATGGTCCCACTCATTGGTTGACTTTCCCTTCTCTACTTCTATCTTAATAAAAATGATTTCCTTCTATGTTGCACATCCCTCTGTGCTACTTTTTTGTATGCTTTTCTTTTCTTGGTACAGGAAGGTATACCACAGAACTAACTAGAAGTTAAGAGGCAGTTCTTTGTTGGGAGGACAGTGGTTGGACCAAGTTGTGAAATCATACAAGTTGGAGTAAACCACGCAGTGGATCAGAAGCCTGTGTGGTGGAGAGACCGGAGCGTACATCCTGAAGGATCATGCACTGAATATGGGAGAGGTAACTGAAAATTAATGTACAAAGGAGGCCTGTTAATCTGTTAATAATGCATTGGTTGGATTTCTTATGTGGACCGTAATATGCAGGGCCAGTTCATATTGTGCGGAGGAGAATACACAGGACATGGGGTTATGATCTCAGCTGGTGGTAACATCGGACAGTCAAAAACTGAGTTAACAGACCACACACCTTTTTTTTTCACTACATGTTCATCATGGTGGTCAGGCACTGAGCAAATTCACAAGAGGTGTAATATACTTTGTTAAAAAGAACAAAGTTTATTGCATGCAAATTTTGAAAAGAGCATGAACTATTTGAAACACTAATTACGAATATCAGAAAGAAAGATACAATCCTTTTGCCCTCAAAACAACCTAACAGATAGTCAGACCTCAGTGATGGGTCACGCTATCTTCACTTTCAAGTTCTTTATCCAGTCGGCACAGCTGTAATTATTTTATGGATCTTCCTTCAAATCTGTCTTCAGAGCCAACATGTGCATTTTGCATGCCTTCAGCTTTGAGCAGTTTTCTGCTTTGAAGTTGTTTTTTTCAAAAGCTATTCAGAACTTCTTCCCCAGTCCTGACGTTTTGGAAACTGCTAAAGGAAGAAAATGCCTTTGCTGTGATTCATCCTGTGCATTGCCTGACCTTCTAGATGGTTTTGTCTTTGAGACTTGGACTTCTGTTCTTGTGCAGCAGCAATTTTACTTTGTCTTTCTTTCTGTTCTGTGATTCTAATACTCTTAACTATTCACCTTAGGGATTTTCATGATCTCATTTAGATAGATAAAAACTAAACTTCAGACAATCCTGCACGACACACAACACTCAAAAATTTAACTAATATTATGGCCTTCCCTTTGAAACACGTACAATTTAAGAAATATCAATCAAATTTAAAACCACACGTGGTTCTTTCCGCTCCAGAGCCTGAGCTTCCAAATAAAAATATAGCATATATCTTCATCAGAGTGTAATGTGGAGGGTAATGCCCTGCGAAGGTGTGTAACAAAGAGGATAATATGTCATGAGTTAAGACGTATTTGGATACTCGATACTGAGCATGGGATGAGTTTGTCCTTGAAAATGCTTCAAATTACATTCATCTTTCTCATGTCTAGAAGTAGGATCGTTTTCCTCAGCTGAACTCAGTCATCGTTGTGGACTCAGTAGACTGCGGGTGACTGTGTATGCATGAGATCTTTTCATTTGAACTAATCAAATTGGTATACATGTTCTCTGCATACTGCAGGGAGGAGCTTTCATCAATGTAGTTGGGGTTTTTAATGCAGGCTGAATGCACAACATCAAGCCTTGACCTCACCTTCTCAAAGCCTGGAATTAATGTTTTGCTGCTGTCCCTCCTGGCGAGAGAGAATTCAGCAACAGATGGATTCCAAGCAAGTGATTTGGCTCGGGTAACTGTTTTCATGTTGAGAGTAATAACAATGCCAAGGTCAAGTGAATCTGTATCACTGAATTTGCTTGAGTGAGAAGGGTAAACAGATTACACATTGCAAGATCGATGAACAAAGTTAGCAGTGCAAGGGTTAAATGCAAACAAGCATACAGACTTGCATAAATTTGAAGAACAAAGCATCTTTTCTCGTCCGAATGATTTAGTTTTGTTCAGTTGGATTTAGATGTAGTGCTTGAGCAGATTGGCTTTCCCTCCAGCAGACAAAGTGCCTCATTCTTGTTTTCATTGAGTTCGTTAAACTGTATGTTTGATCTGTGTTCTACGCCTGCTGGGTCAGTGGAACCTACCATCTCCCCATCATGAGCCAGCAAGTGGGGACAGGCCAGGACTGGAAATGGGCAGTAATCCATCTGCTGTACCTACAATTTTCCGCATCCTTGCTTTGCTAGCTTTTCATTCCACCAGCGGCAAATTGGCCAGTGCAGTAGGTGCTCTGATTCTACGCCATAAAAGAAAACCCCAGCATGTGAGCTGAGCTGACTTCTGGGCAACTGCTGCAGATTCCAGGTGCTGCTCTCTCATCAACATACCCATCAAACTTCACCGAAGTTTGCAAAACTGCAGCGGTGATTGAATTGAGCAGCTAAGGAGAAACTGTTTGCTGTGGAAAGTGGGTGAGTAACCAGTTGACATATCCTGAAAATAGTTGGCAAAACAGCTCGAAGAAAATTGAGGAATCGTACCTTTCTATGGAGGATTGTTAACATCGGGAAACCAGGACTTGAAAGTTTGGTGGAATCAGACTCCATTCAAACCTTATAAAAAGAAACAATAGTTTTATGGATACTTGAAGAAAAATAATTTGTAAGGCTGTGGGGAAGAAGCCAGATTGTGGGATAATGTCAGGCAGCTCTTCCAGAAGAGCTGGCACGTACACGACAGGCTGAATGGCTTCCAGTGTCATGGCACTGTACAATTCCAAAGATCTCACTTCGGCAACCGTGGTGCCACTCTTGATTCTGAGTCAAAAGGCAGGTTGTCTGGGCTGATGCTGAGGGACAGCTGCATCATCACAGTTATTCCTTCTCACATCAAACATCCAGTTGAATTGAAATAGGTGATTTTAGTTTCATTTTTATTTATTCATGCAATGTAGACACCTCTGACGAAACCAACATTTATTGCCATTCCCTAACTGCATTTGAGAAGTGAGCTGCCTTCTTGAACTGCCACAACCCAGGGTGGGGGGATGGTGGAATAAAAAGGTTTATCTTTAGTGCTGTTAAGGAGGATGATTAACAATTTTATTCCTGTGATTGTGAAGGGATATTGTTCTACTTCCACGTTACAATTGTTTGTGGCTTGGAGGAGGATGTTGTCAGTGGTGATGCTCTCAGGAAACCTCTCCTTCTAGGTGATAGACGTCGCTAGTTTGGAAGGTGCTGTCGAAGGAGCTGTGGTCAATTGTCGTGGTGCATCGTGTAGATGGAATACACTGCTGACATAGTGCATCGGTGGTGGAGGGAGTGAATATCAGAGGTTTTAGATGGGGTGCCAATCAAGCAGGCTGCTTTGTCTAGATGGTATTGAGCTTAAGCATTGTTGGAGCTGCTCTCATCATGCAGTGCGAGTATTCAGTTACACCCCTGCCTTGTATCTTGTGGATGGTGGCCAGGTTTTGCGAGGTAGATGTCAGGAGGTAAGTTACACGCCACAGAATTCCTAGCTTCTGGCATCGCCTTGTAGCCAGAGTATTTATTTCCGTTTTTTTTTGGTCATGGGTAACTCTCAGTATATTGACAGTGGTAGATTTAATGATTCAAGTGGCATAATAGAATCCTCTCTTTTGGAGATAACTACGGCCTGGAGTATGTGCCTGGAGCCATCAACAACTATGATTGATCCTTTTTCATGAATTTGGATTGTCCCACTGCATAGGGGCTGAGGTGAATTTTGAGGGGCTCCTTCTCTGGCCAATCAACAGTCATCAAACTGGCTCTCTGAAGTCCAACTGAGTACTGGTAATTCACCTGTTCTGGGACAGTCTCATGTTGGTGCCATGCAGAATAACCACTTAGGCGGTGCTGTTGAGTACAAACCCAGAGATGGCAGACCCCAGATTATCATGGTGATACGCACATCTGTATGGAATAATTACTGAAATAAACTGAAGCTGCATCCCTCTCGTTCTCTTGCTTTTAACTGCTGACCGATCTTTGGGAGATCCTATTTGGTAACCTTTCTGGATTCTGGAACAATTACTGAAGCACATCTACCAGAGCCACCCACATCCCGTGAGTGAATAAATAAAATGTGTTGGTCACTGGTGACTGGTGCAAAATAACTGTCCGATCTGGGTTTGCTAGGTTATTGCACAATTCTGGAAGGGCATTGGTTGAATATAAATATAAATATTCCTGGCTGACCATCAGCTCTGGTGAAGTGATAATCATGACAATCTGGCAGTAATGTTATTGCACTTTGATGTAAACATTTTGGAAACATTGCCAAAAGGATTAGGTTTTAACATGTTTTTTTTTAAAAATCTGTTCTACAGTGTGTTGCCTTTGCAGTGCATGAGTCTGTGAGGGTAAGATGGAAATGATAGCTCCAGGCCACTGTTTCAAAAGCAAAACAGCTTCACTTGATCTAGTTAATGGCTACAGACAAAAATGTGACACTTCGGTTGGCTGAGTTTTGAAAGCTTGCAATCTCTTCCCCTGTTCTCTTTCATCATATTAGCAGTGACAACAAGTCAGATATAAGTCAATGTTTGTAGCAGGAGAATGGTGCAGGGAGACTCGCGGTATTGAAAGCAATACAACACTCAGCCAAAAGGGTGACCTTTGTCCTTCATGCACATTAAAATCTCTTAGGATTTATTGTCCTAAATGATTGCAGCTATCCACACGAATGAAGAATCATTGATGAGATTGACTTGGCAAAATTATTTCTTTGGCACTGAACCAATTGTCAGACTGTGAGGTTCCAGGGAAGGAGAGAGCTTCATCCTGCAGGCACCTGGTGATCGTTTGCCTAGCTTTGGACTGAGAATATAACCTCTGAATGCTTTCTGACAAATGTGACATCAAAATAGTTAAAATATACAATTTTTCAGTTTGACAACGTTTTTTCCAGTGGCCAAAAGTGTGATTGAGGTGCACACAAGCTACAGAGGGGTGGGAAAGTGCAGAACAGAGTGACAAGAAAGACTTGCATTCGTAATAATTCCTTTCAAGCTTTCTGTCGGGATATCACAAAGCAATTTGCAGCCAATGAAGCACTTCTTCTAAGAAACTGCAGCCAACTTACACAGCTACTCCCACAAACAAGATTGTGATCATTACATAGGCACGGTCCTAGTAGTATTATGACTAGACTATTAATCTGGGGACCCAAATAATGTTCTGGGTGCTGGGTTTGAATCCTGCCATGGCAGATGGTGGAATTTGAATTCAGTAAATATCTGAAAATTAAAAGTATGATGATGACCATGACGCCATTAAAATCCCACCTGGTTGACTCATGTCCTTTAAGTGAAGAAAGTGCTATCTTTACCTGGCCTGGCCTACAGGTGACTCCAGACCAACAGCACTGTGGTTCACTCTCAACTGTTTTCTGGTCAATGAATGCTGGCTTAACCAAGCAACACCCACATCCTGTGAATGAATACAAGGGAAAAAAAATGACATAGGCAGGCCATTCAGCTAAACCAGCTCACTCAAGTCTCCTCTTACCTTTTTGTCATCTATTTCCACCATCCTGACCATACTTCCTTCTCATTGGCTTGTTTGGTACCCCTTCAAATGCATCCTTATGATTCATTTCAACCACTTCTCATGGTACGGATTTCCACTGTCTTACCTTACCTTGAGTAAAGCCTCTTCTGAATTCCTACTTGTATTTCTTGATGACTATCTTTTTCTGATGGCTTCCAATTATACTTTGCCCCACAAGTTTAAACATTCCAGCTGTTTCGGCTTTATCAAAAACTTCCTGAATAAAAAAATACATTACTTCACCTATCATCTAAAACCCAAAGCATCAGTTTTCACGATGTCGAATCATACATGAACGCTGCTCCCCAGGTCTTTGAACGGTAGTGCCATGGGGCTTTAACAGCAAATGAGAGAGTAGACAGGACCTCAGTTTAACATCCAGTTTGAAATGTGGCACTGTCAGTACTGCAGCACTCCTTTGATACTGCAGTGGAGTGTCTGCTAAGATTTTTATGTTCATGTCCCAGAGTGAGACTTTCATATGTGGGCCAAAGGGTCAAAAACCAGAGGTCATTGATCTGATGTGATTGGCAAAAGAACCACAAGCAACCCAAGGCGGAAGAAAATGTGGCAGCAATGTTTAGAATCTGGAAACGTGCATCCTGAGAATTTTTCTTGTTTGACTTTTACGGGATTTGGCCATCCTTGGTAAAGCAAGCACTTGTTGCCCATCCCTGTATGCCCTGGAACTGCTGGGGTGTTTGAGAGGGTATCTGTAGATCTGGGGTATCATGCAGACCAGACCAAATAAGGATGGCAGATTTCCTATCCTAAAAAAGACACAGCTTCAACAAATAGATTTTATGATATCAGTGGTAGTTTCTTTGTCACAGTAACTGAGACTAGCTTTATAGTCCAGATTTATTCATTGAACCTGTGTCCCCATAACATGGATTACGAATCCAGTGACATTGCTACATCCCTACCTCCCACTTCAAAATGTGCCAGAGCATATGGGAAGCAAACTCAATTGTGTTTTTCAAAAGAAAATTGGACTATAAGGAGAGAATAATGTTGAGTTGCGTGAAGGGCGTCAAGCAGTACTGAGATGCTGGGTTGAATTGCCTCCTTCTGTGTTGTAACCAGTGAGACTGTGACATCCACCTTCGGAGAGGAGTGCTCTGAACACTGAGACCGTAAAGCAGTCCACCTTCCCACGCGACCACTAGGGTACTTTGCTCATCCAGCTGAGATAGCCCATCAAAATCCCGGAAACAAATACCAAACATGGCAGGGCTTGGCTGGGCTGGTGGGATGCTCTTGCAAAACATGGGTTGATGTCCACAGTCCCAATACCAGAACATTTATCTGTCGGCAAGTGTTTGGAAGAAAAAGTAGGAAATTTCAACAATGAAAACATAATACGAAATGCGCATTTCCCATTGTAAAAGTCTCCTGCAGACGCAGGCAGCAAACTTGATGAGCCTTATCTGATGAATTCCAACAGTTCTCAGATAGCCCCTTGGAAAACGGCAATCAATCTACTTGAGCTACTAGCTCACCATTCTGTTCTCACACTCTGTTGTATTGTGCACCTTCTGTCAGCTGCACTGTGGGATGCCACAGCAAGATGGAATTCTTTCACTGCTTGGGTTCTCTAGCCTGAATATGATTAGTATTAATACTGAGGAGCTATGCATTCACAAACAAGACCTGAACTTTGCTACAGTGAAATTCTTTTTTCTCTCTCACACTCCAGTGCATCTCAAACAGTATTGATTAGATTGACCACTGTACATTTCTCATGAAGAGCAAATTCCTTCACCTTCATGTTTCAGGATTCCCTCCATTGTTTTGTGACATTATCACCTTAAAGAATGGGATGCCTTTCAAACACATCGAACATCACAAGACTGGTCATCGATAAGGTGCGATGATCCATCAACCGAAGAATTGTGTTCAACCACGATGTGTAATCTTATCGCACTATTATTTACCAATAAACCAGGGATCAACCTTTGTGCAATGAAGACTTCAGGAGTGCATGCCAGGCACAGCATCAGGAATACCTAATAATGAGGGGTCAATCTGGTGAAGCTACAACACAGGACTACTTGCCTGCCAACCAGCATAAGATATATGATTCCACAACCAACAGACTAAATCTAAGCTGTATAATCCTGCCACGTCCAGTTGTGAATAGACGTGCACCGTGAAACAACTCACTGGAGAAGGAGGCTCCATAAATACCCCTGTCATCATTGAGGGGAGAGCCCACCACATTAGGGCAAAGACAAGCATTTACAGGCATCTTCAACCAGAGGCGCTGAGTGGACAATCCATCTCCTGAGCTCCCAAGCATCACCGATCCAAGCCTTCAGACAATTCAATTCGCTCCACATGATATCAAGAAACAGCTAATAATTTCTTTCCTTTCAATTACAAGGTGTAAGAGGACATTGGACACTTATGCATCAAAAAAGCATTTGTTTTGCAACTGAAAAGTCACATGGGATTGGGCAAAATGTACACAACATGGTTGCTTTTCAGAGCAGCAAGGTGGATACTTAATGGGACAGAGTGGCACAAGAAGTCTTTAAGGGAATGAAAACTTGACCAACAACAGCCTTTGAATTGACCGTATTGTACTTTATCACAGACCAATGAATGTAGTGCGCTCAGAGACATCTAGAACATTGCAAACAAAAAATCTCTCTTCACCTCCTCTCAGTGTGTGAAAAAAGTTATCAAAAATGTTAGAGACTGCCGAGAAGAATTCCAATTAGAGACAACTCCAAAAGTGAAGAATTCTAGTGAGATGACCCAAGTGAACCAAGTCCACCTGATCAGCTGTCGAACAAAAGAAAGATCAACCATTACTCTGCATCATGTCATCACACAGCTATGAGCAATAATGCATCCCATGAGTACAGGTTTTAAAGGGGAAAACTTGACGTTGCATAGTGGTAGATCAGAAACCTATTTTTGTCATTTAGGGAATAATCACGTTTAAAAATGCAGAGAGTTTTCCTGTTAATGATGAAACCTGGTGTGAATGACTTGATTCCCAAATATCATTCCATCTGGAAAATTTATCATGTTAATGGTTTGCTTGGATCAATGCACATTTTTCACAGTTTATGAAAGAGTCAGACTTGGCTACTGGTACACTCTTCCCAATTGAGTTGTGAAACTATCCAAAACCCATCCAGAATCTTGAATGTCACCTCCCTCTATAACCAAGATACAGGGATAGTATCATCTACAAGATGCACTGCAACAACTCACAAAGGTTCTTAAGACAGCCCTTTAGAAACCCTTGCAATGTCTACCACCTAAAAGGACAAGGACTTCAGATACATGGTAAAACCATCTCCTCCAAGTTCCCCTCCAGGCCAGTTCCATCCAGACTTGGAACTATAACAGCCATTCCTTCACTGTCACTGTGTCAAAATCCTGGATCTCCCTCTCTACCAGCTTTATAGTTGCACATATAAATCTAAAATGGCTGCTATCTTAATCCCCACAATTAAAATCAGTGACTATAACGGAGGACAATTTCTAAAGAGAATTCTAAAGGAGCAAAGCTTTAAAAGCCGAAAATGGACAGAGAATATTTTGTCAACAACAATATGGCCAACAACAAACGTAATTTCTATGAAGCCTTTTACATCGCAAAGTGCATGAAAGAGCAATCGTCAAACAAAATTTGACACCAAAGTACATTTGAAGAATTGAGAACAAGTCGTGAAAAGTTTGGTCAAAGTACTAAGTTCGAAGAGATGACTTAATAGGGGAGAGCAAGACAGGTGATGGATATAAGTCAGCAGCTTATTGCCTTCACAGCTGAAAGTATGGCTGTCAGAGGAGTGTTTAAAAATCAGAGATGCTTTAAAAAGACAGAATTAGAGGCACCCAGGAGAATTGCAGAGCTAAAGCATGTCACATGGTGAGAGATCATGGAGGAATTCCCAAAACAAAGGTATTTTTCAAGTAGGAAATGGAGATGACGAAGGAATGTCGAAATGGTGAAAAAGCAAAGTAGATAGCCCGGGTGTCAGTTGAATTCTCAGTTGTGCCACAACTTCACCCATGAACGACTGACTTAGCCCTACTTTTGCCAGGCCTGCCAAGTTGTAACCACAAACAATCATTTTAAGTAAGTCTGACAGAAAGGCAGGAGAACCAAGCAACAGTCGGCAGTTCACTGAGCACTAGAAAATTTGACAGCCTGTCGTCTGCTTGTTTCTCCAGGGACCTGAAGTTTTATAGGTATTTGATGCATCAAAAGTTTTTCAAACATCAATAAATATCGAAATTCCTGGAGGAACAGGCAACATGAAATTCATCAGATTTGTTGCTTCCTGATTATTTTTGACGTGATTAAACTGCAATGTAAAAGCAATTAAGCTAAGAGAAGTGATTATTGTTAATGGTTACCAGGTGTTTTCAGTTCTAATTGTTTGTATGTGGCCCAGAAGGAGATGGGCTTTGCTCCTGCTTGAATCTCTTGGTTGTTCCTTCCATTCCCCCTTAGTGTTTTCAAATTGATCCCAAGCATAATCTTATCAGAGTGTCAGAAAACCAGAGATTTGTGAAGAGGTGTTTAAATCACCTGCCTCTCTTAAAACTGCATTTTTTTGAAACAGATTCAAGATTTGTCACTCTGAAATTTATTAATTTTCCATCCTGAGAAAAAGGCTAATAGTGACATGAATATTAGGAATGGAAATAGACCAGCCCATCCTCAAGTCTCATCATTCAGGTAAACTAAGGCCCAACTCAATTTTCAAACCTTGGCTCCACTTTCCATGACGCCCTCAATTAACAAGTTCTGTAATATTCCTCGAACATGTCATATAGCACTCCAAAGATAAGGAGCAACATTGAAGCCCAGAGACAGTTGTTACACATGCTGACTAAAATTTCCTTGTGCAGCCAATCTGCAAACTGAATAATCAGCAAAAGCAACCATTTTTGTTTGGTGCTGTTGTTTGAGCAAAGAATAACGCCAGTATACTGGGAGAATAACCTGACTCTTTTTTCTTCCTTTGACTATTGTCACGGGCTGTTTCCCACCTCAGAGTATCTGGATAATAGGGTGGCGCCTGTGATAAAGTTACATGCTACAGCGCTGCATTGACATAGAGCCTAGATTGTGTATTAGAGGGTCATCAAACTGATGGCTGTTCATCCTGCTGTTCACTCAGGTTTGACTGCTGCTACCTTTCTGAACTCAAAACCAGTTAACAAAATACCAGTGGAAATTAGGCTGGGATACTTCATGCCCTACTGTATACACAGCAGCCTAACATGGCACAACTCATTGCTGTGTTCCCAGCTTCAGTCCTGATCCATGTTGCCAACATCAACTCAGGTGGCAATCCTGGCACCCTAACTGACCTTACTTCTGAATGCTTGCTCCTAATCACAGTCTGTCACACTGTCCCAGAATGAAGGAGTATGCTTGTGGGCACTGGAAGCAATCATGTTATTTGGTCAAGGCTGACATACATGATCTATCCAAAACTGCTCTTCAAAGGGTGTCCTTGAACTGCTGCAGTGTATGGCAATCATACACACCCTGAATGATGCAAAGTAATGATTTTGACACAGTGACAGTGACTGTCAAATTTTACATAAAAGGTTTGGATGAGAATAGAGAAAGCTTCTGGTGACAATAGAGCAGGAGTGTATGGTGAGACACCATCTTCAAGAGAAGGAGGATAAAATCAGGGAGAAATATTAAAAGATAATGCAGTACTCTTTCATCTTTGTCAATTTTCCTGAATTAGGAGACAACAGGTTCAAAGAACACCACAAACCTGAGCATATGTTTTAGATTGATACTTCAAAGTACGACTTTGATTTCTCTGTTCACTTCCTTTCAACAAAAAGATCACTTCAAGACCACGTGGATACATGCTCACTCTCAAGAATGGCAGCACATTTCATTGTACCACTGTGACCTAAAGGAAATCTTGCATTGCATCCTGACATTGTTCCCTGTGATTGCAGACACTGGTTCATTCAAAGCTGAACTTCCATTGCACGCCTGAACCTGAGAACAGACCTCGGAGATAACCCAAAGATATCTAGAATCAGAACCTGCAAAGCGCATCTTGCAGAGATAGGTATCGTGCAACCTTACTGAGCAGACTGGCTCATGATGATCTCTCTGCTGATTCAACTGCAGACAGAGATGGGATGTTAAGCTGGATTACTGGAGACTTCCAATAAGGTCATCAGGTCCAGCCACAAGAAGAACACAGTTTGATGCAAATGACAAGGCTGTCAGCGGTAAACAGGTCAGCTCATCAGGCTCAAGTAGTTCAGCCAGTCAAGAGAAAAAGGCAGCCAACCATTGACCATGCAGCGCCCTTTAATGTAAACTGAGAAACATAGGAAGTGACTTGGTGCATTTCAGTTGTAGAAATCTCAACTGCACACTAACACTGGCAACACAAGCACTTAACCCAGTGTGAAGACCAGCAAATCCAACCAACATCTCCCTGACGAGTCCAATGGCAAGACCTTGATAAACAACAAGGTGCCAGCCCTGGATCACTGGCCAGAGTGTTTAGAATCAAACAAAATTCTTCAGCACCAGTTGCAGAGTCTATGCTACTGCCATTGACTGCATCCAACAACAACTTTTCAAAAAATTGAATGAGAGTCCAATCGTGCAGGAAAGTCATCAACCAGGAGCAAACCCTCCATGGTTGATGGAATACTTCCTGAAGCTTTGAAGCGTGGTAACCCTCCCCCTCAAACCAAAGTCCATGAATTTTTCACGGCCTGTTGGAAAAAGTGCACAATTCAAACAGAATCTTCCTGATGCCCTTATCGTCACCACATACAAAAACAAAAGTAGTGAAGCTGGATTGTGGAAACTACTGTGGGATCGCCACCTTTCTGTTACTGCTTGGAATCATGTGAGAATACTTTGAACAAGCTTGGAGCTGTCCATTGTGGAAATAAACCTCCAAGAGAAACACTGTGGTTTCGCAGAATGAAGAGATATCACAGAAGTAATACTTACACTCAGGCACATGAGTACCGTGTGTAAAGAAAAGGCCTCTACATAACATCTGGTAGACCTCACCAAGGAATTCAACAGCGTGAGCAGAGATGGAGTGAGTTCAGGTGGACATCCTTGTTTCTCGAGGACTTTCCAGAATCATGGCCATGTTGAAGCAGTTTCATGAAAATGAACGTGAAGCCAAGTACAACAATCTCAACTTGAGTAACATCTCCTAACCTTTCCAGATCTCTCATGATGTGGGCCAGGCCCTGAGTTCATTCACCATCTCCTTCAGCATTACTAGGCAACAGAAGACCTTAAGGAGTGAATTTATGTCCCCATTCAGACTGTTAGAAGGCTTTTCCATCCCCAGTGTCTTCAGGCTCACACAAAGACAGAGAAGAGTCTTATCCATGAACTAATTTTCAGCGATGACTGCACTCTTCTAGCCCACAATGAAATCAGTCAAACCAGCAACATCTCATGTGTTTTTCTGAGAATCGGGGAGGAGCTGTCCAGAGGGGAAAATGCTGTAATACTTGGAAATGAAGATACTGGTCGTCCTGGTCGACATTTTGAAGCATACAAGCCAAGTCTGAACACTGTCTCATTTGCCAAACTTATTATTTTCTTTTCCTGCTAGGTGAAATTGTAGATCAGCAATGAACTTGGTCCAGGTTTGAGGGACCATGTGGACTACTTCTGCTCCCATTTCTCATGTTTCAATGCAGTGCTAAGGAATTGATGTGCTGTCCATACTTAGATCACGTGAAACACCATTCGCCTGCTCAGGTGATTGCAGGAGATTCTCTGGGACAATACAAATAAGACTAGGCTGTGAACTGGACACCATTCCTTCATAAATCAAAGCAGCTGCTGCGAGATTGCCAGGTCATTTGGCTCTATTATTGTCCCTCTTCCACAAGTACACCAGCACCATGCCGCACCTCTTCTTCCGCTATATTGATGACTGCATTGGTGCTGCCTTGTGCTCCCACGCAGAGCTCAAGCAGCTCATCAACTTCACCAGCTCCTTCCACACCGCCCTCAAACTCATCTAGACCATTTCTGACACCTCCCTCCACTTCCTGGACCTCTCCATCTCCATCTCCGGACACCGACTCAGGACTGACATCCATTTCAAACCCACTGACTACCACAGCTACCTCGACTACACCTCCTCTCACCTGCCCTCCTGTAAAAATGCTACCCCAGACTCTCAATTGCTCTCCAATTTTTGCTCTCAAGTTGAGGCACTTTACTCCAGGACATCCCAGATATCCTCTTACTTTAGAGACCAGAATTTCCCTTTGTCTGTAATGAAGGATGCCCTCAACTGCATCTCCTCCATTTCCCACACTGCTGCCCTCAAACTCCCTCCCTCCAACAACAGTACAGTCCCCTTAGATCTCATGTGCAACCCCACTAACCTCCAAATCCAACGCATCATTCTTCCAAAATTGCTGCCACCTACAATCAGACCCCACCACCAAAAAGATATTTCCTTCCCCACCCCTGTCCACTTTCCGCAGGGACCATTCATTCCACGACTCCCTCGTCTGCTCTACACTCCCCACCAACTTCTCCACCGCACCCGGTACCTTTCCCTGCAACCACAAGAGGTGCAACACCTGTCCCTACACCTCCCCTCTCACCTCTTGTCTAAGGACCTGAACAACCCTTCCAGATCCAGCAGAGATTCACCTGCACTTCACCCAACCTAATCTGTTGTATCTGTTGCTCCCATTGTGGTCTGTTCTGTATTGGGGAGACCAAACGCAGACTCAGGGACCGTTTGTGGAGCATTTGCACTCTGCACACACCAACCAACCCAGCCTTCTGGTTGCCACCCATTTTAATTCCCCCTCCCACTCTCCTGGTGACATGTCCATCCTTGGCCTCCTCCACTGTCAGTGTTGGGCCAAACATAAACTGGAGGAACAACACCTGATATTTTGCCTTGGGAGCTTACAGCCCAACGGCCTTAATATTGACTTCACCAGCTTCAAAATCCCTCCACCCCCAGCATTATCCCATGTCCAGCCCTCCCCCTCCTCCTCGCCTCCCTGACTAACTGTCCATCTTCCTACTCACTTATCTACTGCACCGTTCCCAATGATCAATCACGATAACCTCCTCCCTGCATCCACCTATCACCGTCCTACCTGTCCTTACCCCAGACCTACTCCCCTCCCTCTATTTATTTCTGGGCTCCTGTCCCCCTCCCCACTCTAGACAAAGGGTTTCAGCCTGAAGCGTTGACTTTCCTGCTCCTTGGATGCTGACTGACCTGCTGTGCTTTTCCACCTTCATGTCTATTAACTCTGGCTTCCAGCAACTGCGGTCCTTACTGTCTCCTAGTCAGTTATCATTTGTGACATTGCTTTGTGTCAACTGGCTGTGGTGTTTGCCTTTACTGCAAAATGGAAGTGGACTTTACAAAGCAGTAATCATGCATTCTGGGACAGGCCTAGGACTTTGCTCTTTTCCTCCCATGCATTGAAGTGTCACCGTAGGTTATACTCTGAATACATTGAGATGTCAATTGAATTCATAATCCTTTGAAATCTGACACAGATCATTTATTGAAAAAAAAACGTTTGAACATTCAACAAGATGCACAAGCACAAATGCGCACCAAAATAATTTGAATAGGCTGCTGCCGTCTGCACTGACTTTGAATGTTGCCAAATTAGACATGAATTGATTCTCTGTCGTCAAAGTGTGCCTGTCTGTGAGGTGAGAGCTTCTTGTTTGACTGCTCATTATCTCAGGACTACAGATAAACATAACCAAGAGTTGTAATGATAGAATAACCCCCAAGGCCTCTTGAACATCTATCAAATGAATGGCAACGTTAATGTGACAGAGTGTTAGATCCAAAAGAAAATAACGAAGCATCTCTGACAAAGCCAACAAATTTATAATTAGCATTGAGCTTATCGCTGTATTTTTAAATACACAGGGACAAATCATTTAGAATTTATTGGAATTTATGGTCTGGGACTGATAGTCTGATATTAAACAGCTGAATGCTTGCAGCTTAGTACGATGGAAGTCAGGTTTCTTCCTGTTATATTCATAACGTTAGTTTCTCTGCATTTAATTTAAGACCTCGAGTTAAAAATAACGCAGAGCAACACAATACCAACAATTTTAGCACTATACAGTAATGCTATCAGGACTATCTGCAGACTTAATGAGTTGAACATTACCAAAAGTTGGCTGCGTGTCAATTTCAGGGAATTTCGAGAGTCATAGACTACAACAACATGGAACGAGGCCTTTTGGCATATTGCACCCAACCTCTCTCTCTCTCACACACACACACACACACACACACACACACACACACCACGCCTTTGGTACTGGTCATCAACCACATATCTACTAAGACCATTTCCCAGCCATTGGCCCACAGCCTTATAGATGACAAGTGTTCATCTGAATATTTTTATGTGTTGTCATGGTTCCCAGCTCTACGACCCTTCTTTTTCGTATGTTTCTCTCTGTGAGCTTTAAAGAGTTTGCTCAGACAGTTTTAGGCACTTCACCCAATTATGTTCACTGTCCTTTGATTGTGCCTAGCTCAAATTATTGGGTGCTCGCCAGTGGCAGAAATTATTTCTGGTGTGGCACCACGTTCATAGTACAGATATGCACCAGCTCAAGCTCTGCATGCAGGAACTGCCATTCACAGTCCTCGTAATGGGACATAAATTACCAGGATTGTTGATGTACCAGGGTACTTTGGGTACTACACAAAAGATATTATGTTTCTTTTCAATTTTCAATAATGTGCACTTAGAATCTTTGAATTTGCCTCATAAGTACGTAGTTTAGATTATTCTAATTTATCTTCATCTCTTTTGGAATAAGCTTGTTTCCTTTGTTAGAACAAAATCTGCAGCATTACATGCGCATGGTTCAGTGAGAGACCACTCTTAAAACTGAAGCAAGTAAAATTATGACCTATTAAGCTTGTTCTTGACTGGAATCTGACTCACCCAGTAACATGAACTGCTGGGCTCATAGCAATAATGAAGGGGTTCAACGGCTGTAAAAAGTTGCTCAGAGTACAAAGGCTATTTGGAAAGAGCTTGCCTAAAAAGACAGGAAGAGTGGGGGTCACATGAGTTAGAGGGGTACCTGAATTGGCAGAGGAGCAGCCTTAAGGTGTCACCCCATTATTCTCCCGTGCCAGCCAAATCCTGGCTTCCCATCCCCCTCTTTCCACACCCTGTGCTCTCAGAATCTTAATACCCATAACTACCCTGGATCTGGGATTCATGTCATCTTCTTCCTGTATCTGTTTGCAATCCCACCAGTGCTCCCAATACTGAGCTCTGCATGTGCTGTGATCACTGCCCGGAGCTGTCAGTCATCAACCAAATTTCTCCAATCTCTTGTGGCCTTGTAGCTGGCAGATTTTTTTTTCATTACGGTGAGATTAATGGTTGGAATCTTTTAACAGCAGTGAAATGCCACTGATCATAAGTTTTTGGCAGAAAGGAAGACCCTGCACTTCAGTCCGACCATGAATGCCCTTGGCTTAAAGGGGAGGCAATGGCCTAATGGCTAGAGTATAAATCCAGAGACTCAGGTAGTGTCCTGAGGACTCGAGTTCGAGTCCCAGCACGGTAGATGGTGGAATTTCATTCAATTAATAAAAATCTTGAACTAAGAGTCTAATGGTGCCCATGAATCCACTGAAAAATGCATCTGGTTCACTAATGTCCTTTAGGGAAGGAAACTGCCATCCTTACCTGGTCTCGCCTACATGTGACTGCAGACCCACAGCAATGTAGTTGACTCTTAGCTGCCCTATGGGCAGCTATTATGTTAATACCTAATTAGGTATTAACAATAAATGCTCAACTAGCCAGTGATGCCCTCATCCTGTGAATGAAAAAAAAGCTTGCTAATTGCTTGATCACCCTCTTCATCTGAATTCCTCCTCAGATTCCCCACCCAATGAGCAAAACTCGGCCAGGAACACCACATATCTGGAGATTGCTATGTATTTCCTCTCTGAGAGGATTGTAAATCTGTGGAATTCTTCACTGCAGAGCGCTGTCAAGGCTGGGTCATTAAGTATATTCAAGGCTGAGATAGCCACACTTTGAATTAGTGAGGCAATCAAGGGTATGGGAGTAAGGCAACAAAGTGAAGTTAAGGATTAGCAGATCAGCCAAGAGCTTATTGAATGGTGGAACAGACTCAATGGGTTGAATGACCTGTATCTGCTTCTCTGGTTTAGAGACTTTACCTGGATTTCATAAAGAGCTGGAAAGTAGGATGAAACAGGAAACACGTCATTATGAAGATTAATGATTCTTTGTTACTAAGATTGCAGTTTCATTTTTAAACTGTCAAGATTCTGGAATTTCTCTATTCAACGCTGTCAAGTATATTTATCTGTGCAGTTGCAGACAAGTGTAACCTCAGTGGTGATGGAACTTGGAAAAGGATTTGTTTGGGACAGCATAAATTGTCATATGCAAAAATGTGATTTGATTTCTTGAGAGTCAGCACGGATTTATTAAGGAAGAAACTGAAGCTAACTAACTTGGAGTTTTTGATGGGGAGCAGAAAGGTGTGATGACGAGAAGGCTGTCGCTGCGATGTAAATGGACTTCCAAAAGGCATTTGCTCTAATGCCACACAACAGATTTGAGGCCGACATTATAGGTTATGAATAACAGGAACAATAACAAATTTGGCTGAGGGGTAGGAAACAGATAGTAATGAGCATTGCAATTTTTCAGGCTGTTTTTTCCTGTTATAGAATTGAACAGTTTCAAAGTTTATGGATGACATGAACCTTGGCAAAATTATAAAAAACTGCGAGAAGGACAACTTCAAAAGGATAATGAACATGTTGGAGTAGATGAATAGGTGGAAGATAAATTTCAGTGCAGAAAAGTGTGACATGATACACCCTGGTACAAAGAACATAGATAGGCAATTTAAAATAAAGGGTACAATTCTAAAGGATTTTTAAGAGCAGAGAGACCTACATGTGTGTAAGTCATTAAAAAGGTGGTAGAACAGGTAGAGAGAGCTGTTAATAAAACAGTGTTTTATTCACTTAATTAACATTGGCATACAGTACAAAGGCTGGGAGATAATGATGACTTAGATGTGATTCTGGTTAGACCTCAGCTGAAGTGTTGAGCATGGATCTGGGCACCACAATTTAGAAAGGGTTGAATGCATTGGATAGAGTTCAGGAGAGGTTTACAAGAATGGTTCCAGA
This sequence comes from Ginglymostoma cirratum, assembly GCA_024137785.1. Classification (NCBI taxonomy): domain Eukaryota; kingdom Metazoa; phylum Chordata; class Chondrichthyes; order Orectolobiformes; family Ginglymostomatidae; genus Ginglymostoma; species Ginglymostoma cirratum. Next base: position 6,362,926 of record JAHRHZ010000003.1, read on the forward strand.
GATGAAACACTTCAATTATGAAAGAAAATTGGAAATTTTTGGACTGTTTTCCTCAGAGAAGGCAAAGAGAAGATTTGACAGAAGTTTCCAAAATCTTGAGGGGTCTGAATAGAGTGGACAGAGAGAAACTATTCCCAGTAAAGCAGTTTGAGAACCAGAGGACACAGTTCACGATTTTAAAAGGGTAGGATTTTATAGGGGTCTGAGCCATGTGGGTTGTGCTAAGATTTGAGGTTTACGTCCACTGAGCCCTTTCTTCATGTCAGGGGTATCTCAAGCCATCATCTATGCTTTTGCCAAGTGGTGAGTGAGTTTCTAATGAGTCAGCCACCAGTTCCTCACTGATGTCACAACTCGCCTTATCAATTATTCAGTTTCCTATCTCATGAAACAAGCCAGACATGAATAAATTGCATGATGGAAATCAGAGCAGGTACTTAGCAACTTCAGCTCACTGCTTGCTCTGACAGACCTCCATGAAGCTGAAGACCAAACACCTATGGTCTCCACAGTAGGAGGCTGGGTGAAAATGGGTTATCAGGGTAAGGCGAGGTGGAAGGTGATGTGGTGACTTGGGAAGATGGGAGGGGGTTTGTGGTGACTAGACAGATCCGGTGCTGACAGCATCTACTGAGAGTTCTGCGTTCACCTGTCACTTGTTGCTCTCTAGATGTGCAGTGCAACTGACAATGGCTTGGACAGAACCCACGGCTGGTGCATTGGGTGTCAACTTAATGGGCGATGGAATGGGATCCACGTATACTGGACATCGAATGTGAAAATACACGAAACACACATTTGCGAATTCCATGTCATTTCACTGTTGTGCAAGTAACTGTCAGCTGTTTCAACAATGTGCAGTGAACAATGTGGCTTTGTCACAGAGATAGTAGGAACTGCTGATGCTGGAGAATCTGAGATAACAAGGTGTGGAGCTGGATGAACACAGCAGGCCAAGCAGCATCAGAGGAGCAGGAAGGCCGACGTTTTGGGCCTGGACACTTCTCACAGCTGTGCCGTCATGTTGATGAGGGACAATACCATTTGCCAACACTTTCCCAGGTGTATAGCAGCCTCTTAAAGATGGTAAAGGCCCGTGGGGTGTTGATTTTCCAGTTGACATTCACTGAGTTGCGAGTTACTCTAGAAACGGCAAGGCTGGTCAGATGGGGATAGAATCGGACATGAGACCCATCTTGAGTGGAATCGGTAGATCATAAGCCAAGTTTGCTAAGTTATAGCGAGAAATCGCATGGCAAGAATTCCTCCAAAAAAACTAATACAACTCGCACTTAGCCAAAAAAAAGTACGACTCAGCAACAAGTCTTTTGCAAAAGAAGCAAATGCAAGATGAGGCAAATCTTGTTTGGACAAGCTATTAGTAAGAAGCAACATATTTTTAAAGATTGAGTCATTCAAAATAATTAACTGTCTGCCATAGAGATGCAACCTCTATCCAACAAGAACAACATTGACTTGAATTCAGAGATAGTGGCGATGCTGGAGAATCTGAGATAATAAGGTGTAGAGCTGGATGAACACAGCAGGCCGGGCAGCTGACGTTTCGGGTCTGGACCCTTTTTCTGAAGAAGGGTCCCGACCCGAAACATCAGCTTACTGCTCCTCTGATGCTGCCTGGCCTGCTGTGTTCATCCAGCTCCATACCTTGACTACTTTTAAAGAGGGAATGTCAATGATAGGCACCATGGGAAACTATTGCATATTTTATCTAACTGTGCATCTGTTAAGAATTCCAGACAAAATGAAGTAGAGGAGCAGTTTCATCAGTATGTTGGGAAATGTGGATGGACAAGTTGTTGGAACCAAGTTTGAGGAATAAAGGAGGAGTTCTTTGGAAACCCAATTTGATGTTCAAGAAAGTTTTAACAATAGTGGCAATTGATGTCACAATTCAACTTGAAAGTGATGACAATCATTGGGAAAGGCCTGGACTGAAAAGGCATTCAAGCATAAACATCTCAACCAGAAAATAACTGAATTGACAGGAGGCTTAGAATCCATCCGTTTTGGTTTTGTAATGGGCACTACAGGCAAATGGCTGGAACTAAATAGTAGCTTTATGCATCATTTGGGTATTTCTTGAACAGTGGAACTTCTGTAGATTTTTACTGACAACTAATTGACTTTTATCTCCCAGCGAATTCTTGGATGTAGCCTGAGTTTGTGCGGATTAATACCGCTATTTAGTTTTTATATTTTTGTTTTACATTCATTTGAGATATTTGTTTCTAATTTTAATTGGTTTTTTTAATCTATATTTATTAATTTTGTCTTAAAATATTAGTTTGTCTTTGTTTTATTAAGTAGAGTAATGGTGGTGGATAATGAAATTTGTAAATTAACTGTTGGGTTTTAATAAATAACACATCAAATGATTACAGATGGTTCTGCTATAAGGAGAGTTTCATTAATGTGAATTGGCTGTAACGCAACTGATGAATAGCGGATGCTGTTTGGATAATGCAACCTTTCTGCTCTACTTGTGTAGCAATTTTCTGTAGCGATAACAAGATTTTCAACTGCGATTTTCTATACCACAAGGTCATGCAAGAACATAACTATCGCATTATGGAATCCCTAAAGTGTAGAAGGAGAACTACCTATACTAATCTAACCTGAACAGTGCTCTTCCATTTTGCATTCTCCTTGTTTGAATTAACTCAAACTTTCCACATTTGAATTGGTGTCAGGCCCCATTATTGCCCCGGACCACACTCTTTTACATCAATTTCTGTAGTGTGGCAATACAGATATTTCAAATGTCAGGAAGCAACGGAAATACTTGGAGGAGGTATTTCTTTGTTTGAGTGTATTAAAATAGCCAAATCTCATGTCATCTAATTAGTGATGTGCATGAATGGATGCACAAAATTCCCCACTGTCCCTACCTAATATGGAGCAAAACCACAGACAAGGTGCTTTTCCTTCAAGTATGTTTCGCCTGATTGCCTCTTGATACATGCAAGACAAAAGGTTTCTACTTCTAGTCTCTATTTTGTAATGTAAAAGAGGGAAATTACAAGAGAACTTAGCACAGTGGATGATGAGGACTTAAAATCATTCAAGTTTGCAGTACCAGGCCCATTGCCTCTGTGTTGCTCTTTTTGATTGGAGTAATTTTAGAATTAAGAGATGTCCTGCACCTTTCTGTAATTCATATATTTTCTTCTGTTATCTTTAAAAGCTTGCAAATTTTCTTCCCAGTGCGTGAGTGGCAAAAGTCTGCATCCTGTAATAGCGCCTTTCCATTTGATTTATTGAAACATTTCAGAGTTGAGACAGTGAAGGAAATGGGATTCAATAGATAGTCGCTGTTCCAACATGTGGCCTAAAGTACTTCCTTCTTAAATGTCATTGAATCAAGTAGCAGGTGGCTGTATCAGTCATGATTTAATTGAACAGTGAATGGCCTGTGTGTTCCTAATCATTGGTAAATCATGACCACTCAGTCGAATTTCCACAGTAGCCTTCAGCAATGTTTGAAAGCTGATGCAGCAAAACTCAGCCCAAACGGGAAAGAATTGATCTCAGATGATTGGATCTTCATCTGTTATTAATGTTGTATGATCTGTTTGGTAGATAAACTGTCACTGTGCTCTTTCATGGTAGGGATGAGCATGGGTGACATGGCCTAGTAGAGGAAAGCCACTTGGAAGCCTTACAATAAATGGGTGTTGTTAAATTAGTATGATCATCCCTGTAACCGTGTCCATGAGGATATCCCAGATGGATGGCCTTACTCTTTCACAAACCAAAGATCGCCTCCTGCCTTATCAAATCCAATTATCAGAATGGATGAAACTTGAGGCACTCCTCAGTACCAAACCATTCAGATCCTTGCACAGCTAGCATTGGATCATTTCCGAGAAAAGCAAAGGAGAGAAATACTTGGGAGGTTTCATGAAAATGGGGAGTGCAGGTGCAGATGGGGAAGGAATGACAAAAGAACTGACAGAAGCAGGTGTGGAGAAACTTGAAGAACACTCATGACACATTGAGGGAACAGGGAAGGAGGAGGAACTGAGGAAAACAGATCATCTTCCTCAACCAGGAGACGTAGACTTACAGATTCCAATCACAACTGGATTGAAAGAGGAATGCAATGTCATTGAGATAGCTAATAAAACTCTTCAGGATCCTTCCATCTGATCGCCAGGTTATTCCCATTCTGAATCCTTTGATAAATATGGACTTAGCAGAGCATTACAATTTTCTATAAAAAGCAAAGTAGGAACCCTCATGAATTAGTTCTGTTGCAGCAGAATCTGCATCTTGAAATAATTATACTGTGTGTATCAAGTGGTGTTGAAGTCATCAAAGTAAATGAAAAATAAGTCACACTCTCATCCATATGACATGCTTCTTTAAATAATTTTGTCTACAACTAGTTTAACCCCTTCCATAAGTGTTTGGTACAGTTGATAATATTTACTTTCTAGAGTTAAGGCAACGTAACCTTAAAGCCAGAACTAGGCAGTTCAAGAGGGGAATTTGGAAACACTTGTTTGCACAAAATGGTGCTGGACATTAAAAGCTCTTTTCCGTAAATGCTGCTGATAACAGCTCAATTAATAAATTTAAATCTGAGCTCATTAGATTTTTACTGCCCATGCTGTTCTCAGGAATATCAAGCCACAGCCAGACCGAGTTAGAATATAAATGACAAAACTAATAGAATAGGATATCAATCTGCTAATGATGTCACTGATGATGCTGCTTTGACATCAGCAGATTAGACGACAGCCTGAGAGAATCCAGAGTGAAGCATCTCATGAGCTAAAGCAAGGTTCTGGACTGTAGAGCAGTATTTTGTGGTATAGAAAGATGGGAAATGAGAGTGTTATCCTGCTTAAGAAAGTGTGAGCAGTATGGACTAAGAGTAACAGTAGCTGAGTAAAAACAGAGCAGCCTCAGTACGAGTGTTAATACTCCACACAAAGAGAACCCATGGGGTACAAAATACATAAAGGGGCGAACAGCGCGATAGTCACAGTGTGCTCATAAAACATGCTGGCATAATATTCTCTGCAAACAGAAATGGACAAAAAATGCGAAATGTTCTCCTCCTGTTCCTGTGTGAGCCACACTGCAATCTGCACATCCCTCAAACAGCTGAAAGTCATTCACTCAAATAGTTAACATGGCCTGTGTTATATGTCACATTGTGACCCTTTCATCTCGCAAAATGATGCAGAACGCTAGGTGATAGATGACTGGTTCATCTGTTGTTAGCATATTTTGGCTGTTGAATAATTCAGGGATTAAAGGCCAGAATGCTGGTAGACTTCCATGCTTCTCTCAACAGATGAATGATAACTTGAATGTTCAGATAAACCACCTGCATGGATTTGTTTTAATGTCTCACCTGACCAGTTGCCATCTCTGTTAATAAAGCGGAGATGAGCGTAACAGCCTGGTGTGGAGTTTAAATCCACAGTCTTCAGACAGCACGCAATACAAGCCATCAACTGCACCAATTTGACAGAGGTCAAATTGCTTGGCTTTCAAATCAGTATTTTCAGGAGATAGGTAAAAAATGGCCCAAAAATGCAGACTATTAATGTTAATGATTAAATCAAGCAAGCTGTGGAAAACTTTTCATTTCAAATAAAGCTGATTTTGCATTTGTTTTTTTTTTTCCCATTTCCCAGAGTGGTTTTTGTCCTGCACACACAATTGAACACAGATTGCAGTTGTTGCCGTCTTCATAAATCCACTTGCTCTGTGCCCATCACATGGGGGAAGTAGGAAATCGTTGTGGAGCAAAAATGATTTAGGGCAGTGTTTCTTTTTTTGGAAAGCTGAAGTGGGTCAATCAGGAGAATCACCGAACATTACTTTTCATAGAATTATACTCTGTGCAAATTAAGACCCAGGCCCTTTAAACAGGAGTCCTGGCTTGTCAGCATAATCAAGCCGGAGAGAATAGGCATTCATCCCTTCCTTCTCAACAGCAGCCCAGACTTGCAGCCCAATATCTTTAAGCTTTGGCAGCTGCAGTTTTGCCAACTTAATATTGATGGACTTTTTAAGTTCAGTAGACCTTGTTTTGGCCAACCCCCACAGACCTCTTCCTGCTGTACTACTTTTGGGCATGACATTTGACAGGATTTATCTTGAAAACTTGTGGTTCATTGACTCTTAATTGTGAAGGAATGAATGTCCCACGAGTTACCTCCATGCTCCTCCTCTGTAGCCACTGCTTTATGTCAGCTGGTCAGAGAGAAGAATCTCAGACTGGGGTCAGGCCGCCAATGGTAAGGGAAAGGAATTGGATTTGTCTATTTGGTGAGAAAGAACAGAAGCCAGGCAGAGGAATTGAAAATCAAGGATGACAGTTGTGGGCAGACTTGTAATTGGAAGCTGAGCAGGTGGATATTGCAGGGTGGCAACAGGTTACTCAGGAATGATTAGACGCTGTGGAAAAGATCACAAGCTGGGGAACTGGTTGCCAGGAAGTAGGACATGGACAAAGCTAGGTGGGTGACTACAAGCTGGGACAGAGACCTAAGCTTGAGTTGGTAATTTGTGGGAGTGGCAGTCCATAATCTTTAAGTTTGATGATGAAAGCAGCATGGTTGACTCCTGCACGTCTAGACTCCACAGTGAATTTGATCAAGTTCAAACACTGGGAGTTTTTCCCGTTGACTAACTAAAAGCATTGTTTTACTGAGTGGCAGTTTCACCACAAGTCGCATTTCGCCTTAAACTTGTTTAAGCTGAAAAACATCATGCATTCTTTTAATCCTGGGAATTTAACAACATTTCGTTTTGCAACGGTACATGATATATTTCTAGCAGGCACTGTGTGTACTTGCTTCCTCATCAACACCAAACTGAGAATTTATGCTGGTTAGCAACTGAATTGAATAGGTTCTGGGCAGATCTACTGAAAGCGAAGAGACCTAAAGTTCTTCTGGAATATTGGACTACAATAGAAAGTGGACAATGAGTCATAATGCCCTATTTAATGGTGACTTTAGACGGTGTTCATCGCATTCATTTGGACAATTTTCATCACAGTCACAAGGCCACCTCCATCCTTCAGAATCTGAACTCCCTTTCTAAATACAAAACTTTTCAAATGATGTGATCACCCATTATTTTGTGTTCTCCTATTTTGTACCAGAAGTACTTAGCAAAACCTCTTTTCATCTGTTGCAGTGAATTTCTACAACCCTGTATCTTTCTCTCATTGTTGTTACCCCCTGTAGGGTTGGCGTTAGTTTTCTTTTGTTCCCCTCAGTTCACTTTTAACTGTCGAATCGATCATATTCATTTGGTCTTTATTTAGCTTATTTCTCCTTTACTTGACCCACAGGTTGAACTTCTCATATCTTCATGCTTTTTAGCTCCAGTGTTATCATTTCCATCAGCACTGATTTGATTTTTGTTTGATCACTGTGTCTGGGAGCACTTATCATTTGAATAGTTTCAAAAGGTTCAAACATTTCTAAATTTTACCAGGAACAACACCATGTTACAGGTCAGAATAGCACAAACTGAATTTCTCAGTTCTGTTTTTGATTTGAAAGACCTGTAAATGTATTCATGTTGTTGGTATTTTATCCCTGGCAGATATGTTGCTTTGGACAACATTATATTTGAAAGGACATGTCATCACATTCCAGTAATGTTTCAACAACACTTTGCAGCTAATGAATCACCTTTTAACTACAGTTGCTGCTGTTATGTAAGTCAATATAGCAGCCAATTTGAACACAGTGCCCCAAATGAATTAAATGACCAGTTAGTGCACTAGTCAAACAAGGTAAATCTTACTCAGGGTAGCTTGTCTAGAGTAGTCCCCAATGGAATCTTTCCTAACCCCAAGCAAAAACATGGGGTCTCGTTCTGACATCTCACCCAGAACACTTCCCGGACTCCCTTGCAGGGTTGAGAGGGGAGAGAGTGAAAAGCTTCCAAGAGCAAATTTCACAAAACCCTTCTGAGGTCACTAATAAAACTGCTGAGAGGAAAGGACACAGCGGACACTTTTACTGCAGTACAATAACAGTCAACATTTGCAGCACTCAAAAGGGATTTCAGAAGATAATTGTTCAAAGCGGTGAATGAGGAAGCTGATTTATATCTGAAAAGCATTGATGCAGAGTTATGACAATGTCAGTGTTCCTCCTGTGCTCTACACTTAGGCCACATGCATCCTTCTTCATTAGTTTGTGGCCACCATTGCTTAGGCAGAGATAAACACCTCCAGAACTAGCTGCAGCTAAATAGAGCACCGGTTGAGTATTTTAAAAAAATGTTTGTCATGTGGCAAGACTACATTTATTGCCGAAAGCTTTTACCCTTGTGATGGTGGTGGAGAGCCACTTTCTTGAACTCTAGTCACATGGTGTAAGAATAATCACAGTGCTGGATGGAGGAAGTTCTAGGTCTTTGGTCCAGAAATGAAGAAAGAACAGCAATATCATTTCAAGTCAAGACGGTGCATGCTGTGTGCAGGAACACCACCACCTGCAAGTTCCTCTCTATGCACTGTTGTCATCTTTCTAGAAGTTGCAAGTTTAGAATGTGCAGATGAAGAAACCTTGGTGAGTCGCTGTAGTGCATCTCGTGAAAGGCACATATTGCAGCCACATTGAACCAGATGGTAGAGTGCCTCAGTGTTTATGATGATGGGGTGCTTGTCAAGCTGGTTGCTTTGTCCTTGACTGGGCTAGGCTTCCCCAGTTTTATTCAAAAGGCTTTTATCCAGACAAATAGAGATTATTCCATCATGTTCCTGACTTATGTCTTGTAAATGGTGGAAAGACTTTGGAATTGTTGACATTGGGGATTTAGCTATTTCCCGTGATAATTTGTATGAATGAGCAAGCTCCTATTTCTTCTCGATTTTAGGGAGTGTTAATTATTTGTTATAATTTAGTCCGTTAAATCAGCAGATGAATGGATTGTCTAAGTGTTTGTACCTTGACCTTCACAGTGCAACTTGAATCCTTCAATTTCTAACACCAGAAACACCAATTGCACAAATTTTGTGTATATTTTGTTATTTTTTGATTCTAGGATAGCTAGGACACAGCCAAAGTTTTTAAAAATCAATGAAGGCACAAGAAATAATCATAACAAGAACAGCTTGTTTTTTTTGTACAGCTCCTTTCAACATTGTGAATTGCCCTGGAAAGTAGCAAAGTTGAGGAGATGCCAGGGTAGCTAACCCAATGCCTGGAAATGGGATAGAGTTTGACCCAGTGGCTTGGGAGGAGCAGAATGAGGCAAGAGGATGAATTGTGGGTTTAGGGTGATTCCAGAGCTTAGGACCCAGTCAGCTGAGAACATGGCCAACAATAGTGGAGTGATTAAAGTGGAGGATGAGCAAGCTGTCGCTTGTTTGACTGATACAGAGTACCTGCAAGATTGAGGGAACAAATATGTGAAAAGATACTGAAAGGGTTCGGCATTTTAGAAGATAGAATTGCTGCTGATGTGGAATGCTTCTCAACAGTTTGAGGCAGAAATAGAATCATACAAAATAGGAGCAGATGTAGGCCATTCAAGACTGCTATGCCATTCAGTATTATTATCGTTGATCATCCAATTCAGTACCTTGTTCCCACTTTCTCCCCATACCCTCCAATCCCTTTAGCTCGAAGCACCACATTGAACTCCTCCTTGAAAACATTCAATGTTTTGGCTTTTTGTGGCACAGAATTCCACATTCATTGCACATTTCAGAGGAAAAACAGAGATAAAGAGCTACAGGGAGACAAGGGCAATGGGATTTGCTTTTAGCATTAAACAGTTTAACAGTTTAGCATGTACTGTTGCTGAGAGTCAGTACATGGCTGTGGGACTGAATGGTTGGCTTCTGTGCTGTAAATAACTCTTTAAGTTCCATGATTCCACGTGCAGTGTCATTAGGTCCATGTATTCAGAGCAAATGATGCAACTGGGACTCCTCCTGCACACTGCCTTCAAGAGTAGAAGCGGGCTTCATAGATTGGAAGTCAAATCATGTACTGTGAGTGTAAAGCAAGGGAGAAAAAAAGAAATATTGGTGTCTTTTTAGTCAATGAACAACCTCTCTGAGCATCCCATTTCAGAATGTAGATGGCATGCCAACAGATCATTAATCCCCCCAAAGTTAGTCAAGCGTGGATTCCATTTCAAATTTTCTCATTAGTTCCTTTTTACAGATTAAATACTCATGTTCACAACTGACTGCACACAGCCATGGCTGATGGATGTAATCAGGATGTAATGGATTTTGCTGCTGTTACTTCAGGTCCGGCCAATTTCAAGCACACAATCAAATCCTTCCCCTTCGCCCTGTCCACAAACCAGGAATTGAAGGCTACAAGATGAAATTTATCCTTGTGTAAACTTTACGAAACCAGCAGCCTTGATTGCCATGGTAAAACTCCAGAGAAGTTGTTTTCAAGTAGTACTTAATATTTTTCCTGAAGTGTTTGACTTCTGAATTTATAATTAGTTGCTACTGGTAATAAGCTACGATAATTATCCAGCTGTTCATTATTAAATGTAAGCATACTGCATCAAGTGTCACCACAGTTGTGGTAGGGAATGGCAAGATCATTGCTCTGAAGCAGTTCATCTTATTTGCTATGAATACATACATGTCAATGCAAATGCATTTTGTTGGCTCTTATCATTCACTTCATAGTATCCCTACAGTGAGGAAGAAGGCCAGTCAGCCTGTCGAGTTCACACCAACCCTCCAAACAGCATCCCACCTGTCTGCCTAATCCACCAAGTCAGCACACTGCTGTGACACTATGGGCAACTTATGCATGGCTAATCCACCTAACCTGCACATCTTTGGACTGTGGGAGGAAACCAGACCATCCAGAAGTAACACACATGCAGACACAGGGAGAATTTGCAAACTCCACGCAGACAGTTACCTGAGGCCGCAATTGAACCCAGGTCCCTAGCACTGTGAGGCAGCAGTGCTAACCACTGAGCCACCGTTCGTCTCAGTTTTGATTTATGTTTTGTTTTACCAGTTAACTTAGTTTGTTTCTTTTGTGAGGCTTTAGGAAATGGAATCTGTGCCGTACCATGGAGAGGAGTGTTCAGTGCAGTGGAATGGAAAACCTTGCTTGTGGCCAATAATCAGTGCTATTAAAGCCTTGCAAGGTCAGGCCCTGCAATTTTAGAGTGAAGCTCCCTCAACCAGCCACCAACAAAGTCTGCTTTAAAAACAGTTTTGACCCTTTGTCCCTTAATTATTATGCAAGTCCATCCAAGAGGGCTCATTGAGCATCTTGACTGAAAGCACTTCACTTGGGTACAGCATTGAGGGGTTTGCTGTGCTCTCAGTTTGCCTCAATCTTGGCAATAAACAACCTTCTATTTCATTGTTGAGTTTTGAAACTGAGCCAAGGCTGACAGAGAATGAGACAAAATGTTGATTTGTTGTTATTGTTTCAGGTTTCTCAATGAAACTTTATGTGAATGTTAGCCTATGTAGATACTCAGTTCATAAACAAAACTTGGTCATTCGCTTCGTTGGTCTTTCTAGGGGCTTGCTGCGTGAATAAGGGCTGCTGTGTTTGATGTATTGGCCCCTGGAACTATTGTATCGGGTGCTTTGGAGCATCCTAAGATTGGGAATAATAAATACAAGTCTCTAATTGATTTGTTCCATCAGTCTGGAAGACATTTGAAATCTGGTCCCAAAAGGGTGAAGGACTCTAGGGACTTGTGTCGGTTCAGACATGTGAAACGCTTATAACATAGGGTAGTTTGGTTATAATAAATTCACGTGCTAACCACTGAACTACCTTAGCTGTTCATTATGGCAGATAAGTAAAATAAGTATGACATTAACAGGTCTGTTTGTGTCTGGGATAGCATTTAGCGCTCTGCTTACAAAGAGGAATATGTTTTTGTCAGCATGTCATGCTCCAGTTAAGATGGAGTCTGAGATCTTCATAATATCAGATCATCTGCTGTGTCAAAGTGATGATGTCATGCGCATGTCTCTTTTTCAAGGTGCACTGACTTAATAACTGAGATGTAACATTGACAGGAGCATAAGTTTTAAATGCGATTCAGAGGGTTATGAGCTGACAAAGGCAGTGTCCAGCCCTGTGAGGAAGTGGAAATATGAAATCTTCGTGATACTTTAAATATCTAGTCAGAGTCTCTCAGAGAGGTTAAGTGTGATGTCAAAATTACAAACAGACTGGTACAGTCTGAGTCAGGGAGTGGAATAGAGTTGTATGTCAGGGAAGAGTATTTTAAACTGCTCCAAACTAAGGCTTCAAGTCATGGTGGCTCAGTGGTTAGCACTGCTGCCTCACATCACCAGGCACCTGGGTTCGCTTCCAGCCTCAGGTGACTGTCTGTGTGGAGTTTGCACATTCTCCCCGTGTCTGCATGGGTTTCCTCCCACAGTCCAAAGACGTGCAGGTTATGTGGATTGGTCATACTAAATTGCCTGTAGTGTTCAGGGAGGTGTAGATTAGGTGGGTTATACAGGGATGGGTCTGGGTGGAATGCTCTGAGGTTCAGTGTGGACTTGTTGGGCCAAAGGGCCTGTTTCCACATTTAGGGATTCTATGATTCTTCCCAATGTTTAGTGGGAGGAGGTTTCTGCCCATTCAGTACCAGATGTTCGTAACAGTCCTATTGTTTAGCAACATGGGAAACTTACAACAGTTAGTAATGAGTTAATGTAAAGACTAACCATTCTTTTCGATCATATCACTGAGGAGCAGGTACAGGAGAAATGGATCCTTGGGGAAGATAAGAAGTAATGATGAGAGAACAGGAAGAGATACTCTGACGACAATGAGGTACATAAAAGTGGAACTGTGTGAGAGCAGTTCCACGCAGATGGACAACAATGGAGAATACTTCTGAAGAGGATGTTGCAGTCAAATGTGGGAAAAGCCACAGACAGGTCGAGAAGCTTGAAGAGAGGAACCTTCAATATGGTTACATAATGTATGATTCATGACTTTGACAAGTACCATTTCTGTACTGTATAGCGGAGGTGAAAACCTGATTTTAGGGTTCACTGCTGGAATTCTGGACAAGATGGCTATGGATGTGGGAAGCAATAATATTGTCAAAGAATTGAGAGAAAACTAAAGTCAGAGATCGGATGATGGATTGCAGGGGTGACGAGATCAAAGTCTTACTTTTTAAAAAGAAGATGGCTAATGATGGTAATTTTAATGGAAGAGAGACAACACTTGAAGAGAAGGAATGATGGACAATATTTCCTGTTCAGTAATTTAGCGAGAATGTGGTAGTGGGGTAGAGGGAGCAAAAGGGTGATCTTGTCAACAAGATGAGCTTGGAGAGGATATAAGGGGTGGAATAGAGAAGGATGACAAGTTGAGAGCTCTGGAACTGGAGAGATTCAGAGCAATCACTCCCCCTTCATAAATATACGTCCCGTTGAAATGGCAGAAGAAAGTTTTTGTTGTATGAGAAAAGAGAAATACAAGCAACACATTTAAATTTGTGGATCAGAATGTTGGAACAATTCCTTCTGGCTTTGAAAGAATTTAATTGCAACTGAAAGAGACAAGTAGTGCAGCAGGTTCAATGCGGTACATCTTGTTCTTTTCAGTTGATTATTAACTTGCAGCCTGGACATGATGAGGTGAGTCAACACGACCAAAATATCTCCAGAGGGACTGATCACATCACAAGTGACTTGTGCACACCTGAAAGAATGTGAAGACCAAATCTTTTCTTATGTGGTCACAGCACACCTAAATGTTCCACATAATGGTATTTTGGGAAACAAACATTGTGGGCCAAGGCATCATTAAGCCCACTCCCACTTCTCTAACTGGAAATCTAAGGGCAGTCATTTCTCAGTTTCAGACGATCACCAAGTTTGTCGGTTTATAATATGGATCAATTTACCAGCTTTAACTACATGTTTTATGAATGAACCAAGGCTCGCACTTGCATATTGGCTCCTTGTGTGTGTGTGTGCAGCAGGTGGTTAAAAGGCCTGTGGGAGTCTTGAGAGGCACATCAGCTTAATACACTAATAAGTTTAAAGATTTAAATACTCATTTCCATCCCTTACCTTAAACTATCTATATTTCTTCACTGACAACTCACTACTTTACCTTGTCCTACATGAATAATGAAATGCATTCTATCTTGCATGTTAAATTGCTACGCAACTTTTTTTAAACTAAAATTCCACTCCGCTCAGTTCAGTCCCAGTGGTGATTATGCAGTAACAAATGGAATATTTTAACATTTGACACAAACGTGTTTATCTTGGTGTAAAACTGATTTATATTACATCTCTATAAAGCTGTCAAATAGTTGTACTATTTTAGTAGCAGCCCCAGCCTACCTGTTTCAATTAAATTCATGTTATGCAAATAAATGGTGCTGAAGAAGGCATCATCTTGAGCAGCAGCTCACAATTTCTTATGTGGGCTAAATCTCAGAGGGGGTGGGACAAATGTAAATGCCAACAAGATCCTCGGGAATTATCAGGAGGGTGAGTAGGCTTGGGGGTGAGTGGAAGGAGCTTGGCAAGTGTGGCCTTTATACTTTGAAGCAGCATGGTTCCATATACAATTAAGTTTGCCATTTAGTTCCTGCACTGTCATTGAGCTGTATCAGTAGTGTGTCCTGAGTCCACGCTGCACTGCAACAATTTAGCAATGTGACCTTCCAAATCTACAGCCGCTATCGTCCACAAGGACAATGGAAGCAGACAAGTGAGAACACCACCAGCTGCAAGCACTCCTCCATAGCATGCACCATGGTTAATGACTGTTCCTTCACTGTCATTGTGTCGAAATCCTGAAACTCCATCCCCAACATCCCAGTGAGGCATTTCCAGCACCAAGGACTGTAACCGTTTGAGAAGGTGATTCATAATGACCTTCTCAAGACCACATAAGGATGGGCATCTAATGCTGAATTTGTCATGATGTCTGCATTAGACTAAACCAGGCTCGGCATCTCATTACCAGTTACTTAAACTCAACATTGCTAATTGCCACTCTACAACACATTTATGGGGTAGGTGGCCTATCATGTATTCCCCTAAAAGTGTGTGCCTTTCCTTCCTGGTCTCCAGTCGGTGGATTCAAATATGCTGAGGAAGCAGGAGAAAGAAAGGCATTGGGAGGTCTTGGTTTAGTTAGCTCTGCAACTCGCTCAGTCAGAAAAACTGTCTTTTCCTTTCTGCCTAATCTGATTGACCAACTACTCCTTAATTACATCTTCACTTTAACTGCTCGGTTGTCATGAATTGCAGGGCCACACCACTCCCTCAATAAACAAGTTGAAATCTTTCCTGAGATAAAAGGTACTGCAGATGCTGGAGAATCCGAGATAACACGGTGTGGGGCTGGATGAACACAGCAGGCCAAGCAGCATCCCACCTCAAGCCCCACCCCCATCTCCTATCTACTAACATCATCCCGCCCCCTTGACCTGTCCGTCCTCCCTGGACTGACCTATCTCCTCCCTAACCCCCTACCTACACGCACCTTTACTGGCTCCATCCCCGCATCTTCGACTTGTCTGCCTTCTATCCATCCTCTATCCGCCTCCCCCTCTCTCCCTATTTATTTCAGAACCCCCTTCCCCTCCCCCATTTCTGATGAAGGGTCTAGGCCCGAAACGTCAAGCTTTCCTGCTCCTCTGATGCTGCTTGGCCTGCTGTGTTCATCCAGCCCCACACCGTGAAATCTTTCCTGGATGTTTTGTCACCTGTATTACTTTGACGGTTTTTTTTAAGAAAAGATGTAAAGGGGGATGGGATGGAGCAATAAAAAAACACAAGCATGATTGTATAAATGGCTGGTGCGGGAAGTTGAATTATTTCCAAAGTTACGTCTGTCTGGTCTCTCCAATGGCTGGCATTGAAGCAAAGGAGTAGGTAGTCTTTGTCTTTGTTCTGGAGCACTATCAAAGCCATGCATTAGAAAGCACTGAATCAGAATTCATCAGTTCTCTCATACAACAAGACCTGTCAGTGAATCTTGTGTACAGTCATTTCACTGTGTTGTGTATCAGTTTGTCATGAATTAATCTAGTCCATGCAGAATGATTCTGAAAGCCAGGCTGCTGGGTCACTCCCACTTACTTTGCTTTCATGCCCTTTTTGAAGAAGAAAATCACTGTTCAGCCAAATTGCATTAAAACTTTACTGGAAAGAAAAATTGACCAGTTTCATTTCAATGCAAAATGTTTGCTGGTGGGGTAACAGTGCTGATGGAAGTTTTTGGAGCATAAAACCCCTCCTTGAAGTTAAAGGGGGCAAAGAAAGTCAGACAGACAAATTAGGGTGTGTAAAAGAGAAGGGGGAAGGTGCATAGCGTGGAGAGAGCAGGGTGGGGGGAGGAAGCCAAGCCAGAGGGAAAGGAGAGAAGGAGAGAGGAAAAGGAGACTTTGAGGAAGAGGAAATGGATGACCTAAATGTATCTGGGTAAAATGTGGAAGGTTGTCAGGAGTGGATTACAATAGTCAAGTCCATCGGTAACAAAGGCATCGATGAGGGTTTCAGCAGTAGATGAGGCCTGAGATTAGGGGAGAGGTAGAAATAGGTTATCTTGGTGATGGCACAATGTTTCAAGCAGTCTTATCTGGGACGGCATGGTGGCTCAGTGGTCAGCACTGCCCCCTTCCCTGCTGATCATGAATTTGGGCTGATTCTTTTTCTCCCTTTCTAGTTCTGCTTCTTGAAACAAAAACAAATTTGCTTTTGATGAGCTACCATCTTGAACTGCTGCAGTTTATTGAAGGCCGAGGTACATCCACAGTGATAAAAGGATAAGGGTTTTGCAATTTTGATCCAGTAACAATGAAGCAACGGTGACATATCCATATCAGAATGGTGTGTGACTTGGAGGGGAACTATCATTGGTGATTTTCCCAGGTATCTACTCCAACTGTCCTTCCAGACAGTAGACTAAGTGTGTTTGAAAGATTATGTCAAAGCTGTCTTGGTAAGTTGTCGCAATGCATCTTCCTGGTGTTCCAAACTGCTGCCTCCATGCACCAGGCGCAGAGTGAGCGAATGTTGAAGGAGAGAGATGGAGTGCCAGTTAAATGGGCTGTTTTGTCCTAGATGGTGTCGAATCTCTTCACTGTTGTTCATCCAGGCAGGTGAAGAGTATCATCATTCCATCACACTCCTGGTTTGAAGCTTGTTGCTAGTGAACAGACTTTGGGGAGTCAGGACATGGAGTTGCTCTAATCAGAATACCCTGCCTTTGACCTGCTTGAATCAGCATTTTCTGTCTCAGTTTTGTGTTTCAGCAAAGATTCACCCTTTTCTTTACTGCTGGTGGGATAATGTATTTCGTCAGCAGTGGCATCCCTCATCATCGTGGGTGCAAAGACTCTGACTTAGGAATCGACACCATATGATAAATATTGGCACTGTTTCACTCAGAAAACGAAAACTTTTTATTTAAAGAAAGGAATTTTTTGTCACAGAATTTGAAAATTATGGTGAAGTTAAAGTTTGTGTTAATTTCTTACTAACAAGGTGTCAGTGAAATGAACATAGACTGTTGATACCCTGATTTTTCACCTTTCTTTTGAGTATGTATTTTTGCCAAATCCTTACTGTTTCACAAGCACACTAACACTTTCAAGGATGTCAAATATCTTTTGCTTCTGTATGATGCAATACTGGCAATGTACTGTTTTGACAGAATTTGCCTGCATTCTTGACAACTGAACTGAGTTCTTTTCCAGATCCTTTATTTTTGATAAGGCTTTTCTGCAAAGTTAAATTCCTATCTGGACTGCACAATGATCAATGTTGTAGAAAGACCTTTAAAAATAATGAGGAGCTCTTATTGAATCTTGTGCTTGCATCACATCTTCAAGGCCTACCTCGATGATTTCACCGCTCATGCCTAATGTCTAACTACTGTGATGAAAGTTTATAAGTGTTATCACTTGGTAACTTGAATTCTAAAGTGGAGGTAATTGGACGTTTGGTTTTCAATATTGTGACAGTCTGATTTTATTAAAACTCAAAATGGGATCTGAAAGTCATTTGGAACAGTGAGCTAAAGACAGCTTTTCCGAGAATTTGTAACTTGAGCTAAATGACTAAGTAAGCCGCCTAGTGTGACAAGTGCTAGGGTGTTTAATGAGTGGAATATCTGTGACCTGTAGAAATAGATGTCCATAGCCTACAAGCAGGACTTTTGTCATGGAAAAGATCCAAGCCAGCTGGAAGTCTATTTAGTTTGTAGAAGTCTTCGGGCCATCAGAACTGCAAGGAAGTCTTAAGCTGCTTTGGTCACTTCAATTATCCACAGAAAACAGTCAACAAGTTAACGAAGGTGGCACAGTGGTTCAGTGGTTAGCACTGCAGCCTCACAGCACCAGGGACCTGGGTCGATTCCAGCCTCAGGTGACTGTCTGTGTGGAGTTTGCACATTCTCCCCATGTTTGCATGGGTTTCCTCCAGGTGCTCCGGTTTCCTCCCACAGTCCAAAGATGTGCAGGCTAGGTGGATTGGCTATGCTAAATTGCCCATAGTGTTCAGGGGTGTGTGGGTTATAGGGGGATGGGTCTGGGTGAAATGCTCCAAGGGTCAGTGTGGACTTGTTGGCTGAAGGGCATGTTTCCACACTGTAGAGATTCTAAATGTCTGTGATTTCGGAAGTGATGAAGAAAAACACATTCAGGAAATGGTCAAATTGGCAACATTGTATTTAAGAAATTTTAAAGTGATGACACGAGTGAGGAATCACTGGGGTCGAGTGTCTATAAAGGATACTCTGTGAAAAGAGAAAGCTTAACTCCTTCTTCTTGCTTTTTATGGCAAGATTTTTCCGAATTGTCTTTTCAATAGCTTTTTCTCTTTTGCATAATAAACTTACGTTCTCTCGTTAAAAGTGTGTTGATAGTCTCGTGCGAATATGATCACTGACTGACCACCAGGGTCAACAAATTGCCAAAAAAAGAAACTTCGAGGCAATCAACTAGGTTTCGCTCTGGAATCTGACTTGTCCAGTACTACTATTAGCTGGGAATTTAAGCCTAATGGTTAATTTGATGAGCAGTGGTAGAGAAGTGGGTGTTCATGAGGAGAGGCACTTGTCTGACACATTATTACTTATTGCATGAATGCAGTAGGTTCAGGTTACATGCACAGGACATAATGAGACAGAATGAGCAGGACACAATAGATAACATATATAGGAGACAAGGATTCACGTTGGAGATCCTTAACAACACGCAAGACTTTAGGACATCAGACTGGGTGAAGCTTGATGCAATCTCAACATTAATCTTTTCAGAGCTATTACCTTATGAAATAACAAGTTACCATTATGGGCAGTAAAACCAGAATTAAACCTCAGTTATTAGTGATGCTAATATATGTGTAGCCAGTGTATCAGCTCAACTGTCTAAGAAAATGTATCCTTTGGTAACATTAAAGCAAGTCAGTGCATTTGTGAAAAGGCCTCTTCAGCCTCAGGATTCTAAAATCACTGCTCATATTTGGGTAATTGGGGCTTCCTTTCTCCAATTATCCCATCAAATCATCTAAATATCCTTTCATGTCCTACAAACATCCTTAACCAAAAATAATAATGTGGATATCTACTATATCAAACACTGGGAATGAATTTGAGAATGGAACTGCAAATATGCAACGGCTTAGTGCCGGGGTGTTTTGAAACTCGGTTTGGTGTTGCCCGTAATTTGCAGATAAATTCTGTCGTAAGATTTTGCAAATATAATGTGAAGATTCTCAGTGGCCTTGAAGTGACATTTATGGAATTCTAGTCGATAGATGTTCTATACCTAAGTACTTGTATTTAAGCTGATGCAAAATAGAGTCATAGAATCATATTTGCAACCCTTTGAGTGAAGAAATTTCTCCACATTGCAGCCATGAATAGATGAGCCCTGATTTTGAAACTGTTACCCCTAGTTTTCGACTTCCCTGGAGGGCCAAGTAGCAGCTTTAAGAATGGGAGACAAGCAGAGTGATGAGCATGATTATGACCATTGCTATGGCCTAACTTTACAACCATTTTAGACCAGCACAATATCAGGCAACAAAAGTGTGCTAAACTTGTCATTGAAATTGCCACTGCCTCCAGGGAAAGGGGTGTGCTGGGATAGGGAAAGTATAGGGTAATAGGAGCCTTCTTTTGCTTTGGGGCCTCTTTTGCTGTATCTAAATTGAACAGTAAGGAAGAAGCAATCTGTTGTAACATGTGAAATGTACTAAGATCCTAATTGGCATTACACATGCCCCAAAATTTCCATCAAATGAGACTTCTGTGGGCATTTAGCCTGTGCAGCCCAAGGCCTTGGGAACAGTGCCAACGAAGGAAGGGGAGGATAATCTATTGCCTCCATTTTTACCCTGCAACTGCCCTTATCTCCGCCAGACACATTGTGTTAAAATACCTTCAGCGCTGCACATAATGAGTGTTTCAACCTGATTAACATGCAGTAGGTGAGATCTTCTTTTAATGTCTTACTTGAGGGATCGCAAATTTGTAAAAGCTGCTTCAGTAGGTATCAGCTAACAAATGCTGAGCAGCATCTCCATGGTCTGCAAGGAAGTGTCATCAAAGAACCTCCCAAGGCCCCGGCAATTAGCAATGATAGAACCTCATCAAGAAATTGTCAGTAGCTTCAGCTGAAAATACCAATTAACAAGAGCGATCTCTTGGGCAGGCTGGTATTATTATAAGCTTCAATAACCAGTTAGGTTTTGGCATTCATGTTGTTTCGCGTTTAGCATTTGTGTCAGCTGCATAAATTTCCTACTGCAACAGAGAACGATTTCACTCAAGCAGTGGCAAGGATCTGAAGTTGTTTACACCACACTTCACTCCAAGGCTTCTCTGGGGATCAGGTATGTAAAATTCTGTTTTTGGAAACTCATAAATTAAATGACACAGCTGTTGGAGAAAAGGAAAATTACTAAACTTCAAGAATCATAAAATAAATACTCGGAAGCATGACTGCAAACCAGCCTTAAAAATAAAGTCACATTGGATGGTGCACATAAATGGGGATGCACTGCAACGCTTCTAGGACTGTACCTTCTGAAAGATTATTAGTTGATGGAGGAATTATGTGAACCTCTCTTGCCAGAACAAAATCTGACAGGACATGATGCTAGGCGAAAGGCAGAGTGAGGACCGTTTCTCCAGATGTGCTTTTCTGAAGTTTCACAGAGAGTATGAAGTCTTCAAAAAATGTTTTAAGCAGAATCATTGATGAGGACCTTTTAAATTTCAATTCACTCATGAGATGGGAAGTACAGGCAAGATGACTCTTTATTGCCCATTGCTATTGTTTGCCCCCGATTGATGTTCCTGCCATACATGTCAGAACACAGATCGAAATCAGCCATATCACTACATGCCTTTGAGAAGGCGGTGGTGATCCACCCTGATGAACTATTGAAGTCTTTGTGGTGGAGGCAACTCTCACAGTACTGCTAGGAGGTAGTTTCAGGATTTTGAATGAAATTTCCAATTTGTAGGATCTGCACTGCCTACGCACCTGCTGCCAATGTCCCTCAGGGCAGAAGCATTTGTCAGTTTGGATCGTGTTATCAAAAAAGCCTAGTTGAGTTGCTGTGCGTGTGTCTTGGAATTGACACACATTGCAGCCATGGTGTACCACTGATGGAAGAAGTGAATAGTTAGGATGGTGGTTAGATGCCAATCAACTACGCTTTTTTTTTGCCTGAATCTCATTGAAATATTTTGACCCATGTGTTCTTGTGCCTCCCAGGTGGAACAGCTGGATAAACTTCTGGAAAGGGAGGGTGACTCCAGCATCGACATTTCTTACTATCTCTGAACAAACAGTTGTTGTGGTTCATAGGGAGGGATAGCTTGGAGGACTTGCAGGATCAGTTTCAGGAGTAGGTTGAAAAGCAGGACCTCCAGGCCAGTAATCTCAGAAATATGCCCCCATTCATTGATCCCTCCATAAAAGGGAAAGGCTTCCTTGCATCTTCCCTGTCTATGGCCCTCAATTTTAGGCATCTCATTCTCTGACCCCCAACCCCTAACTCCTTTTGGTCCAAAGAAAACAATCCCAGTCTATCCAATCTTGCTTTATAACTAAAACTCTCCAACCCAAACAACATCCTGAGATATCTCATGTGCCACGAGCTTCACTATTTACACAAAGGTAGATCGGGAACATAAGTGCTTGGCTTGAGGAATGGTGCAGAAGGGAGGAGTTAGGATTTTTGGGATATTGGGATCAATTTTCGGAAAGGAAAAAGCTGAGCTACACCTGTGCAGAAATGGAACTAATCTTCTGGTTGTGAGAGTAGGTAATGTAGTGCGGTGGATTTGAACTCTTAAGGCAGGGAGGTGGGTTGATTCATGGGCCCAGTTTTAGAAATACTACTGAGAGAAAAAGGGAATATGGGGAACACAGGAAGGCATGATTGTTGACAGTGAACAAAGAAACAGTTGCCTTCCAATGGGCAAGAAAGAGATAAGGGCAGGGTTAAATTATATGTACACCAACATGTAGCGTATAGTGAACAAAATTAGGGAACTGGAAGCAGAAATTGCTTTCGGGGGATTTGACATAGTAGCACTGGCAGAAACATGGCTCAAGCCAGAATAGGACTGGATACTTAACAATCAGAATTTAAAGGTTTTTAGTAGAAACAAGATGGATAAGAAGAGAGGAGGTGCAGCAGACTTGGTCAAAGATAGTATCATAGCCCTCAGACGTGATGCAGTTCCTGGATTCATGTATATATGATTGGAGGTGACAGACCGGAAGGGAGCATTGTCCTTTATGGCTCTTTATTATAGACCTCCAAATACTGGGGAGGAAGTAAAAGAGAGCATTTTTAGGCATATAATGGAAACCTGTAGGACAAATAGGGTTTTAATTGTTGGTCATATCAATTATCTTAGGGTAGACTAGGGAAAAACAGAGTGTGGGGCACAAAACGGGAGAAATTCCTGGAATGTGTTCAGGAGAACTTTCTGGAACAGTACATTTCCAGTCCTCCCAGGGAGCAAGCTGTGCTGGATCTGGCCCTAGGAAACGAGGCAGGCAAAATGGAGAATGTCAGAGTGCGGGAGCATTTGGAAAATAACGATCATAATATAATTAGGTTCAACATAAACTTAGAAAAGGATAAAAATCAGTCAATGATTAAGATCCCACACTGGAAAAGGGCAGGCTTTCGAAGTATGAAAATTGAACTGGAGCAGTTTGATTGAAAACGCATTTTGATAGATAAAACAGTAGATGTAAAATGGGAGACTTTCAAAACAAAAGATGAATAGGGTATAAGCTAGGTACATATTCTTGAGAAATAAACACAGGGTCTCCAAAGCTAGAGTACCCTGGTTGCCTATGGATGGTTATGAGAAAATAAAGAAGATAAAGGAGGCATACGACACATACCGGAATAATAATTACAACAGAAATCAGGAAGAGTATCTCAAATGCAGGAGAGAGACTAATGCTGGAATAAGGAAGACTAAGAGGAAGAATGAGGAAAGAATGGCAGGCTGCACTAAAACAAACAGTAAAATGTTCTTCAAACATATTAACAGTAAAAGATTAGTGAAGCATAGAGTAGGGCCCATAAGGAACAAGTAGGGTCAGCTGCTTACAGAAGCAAAAGATATGTCAGAGGTACTAAATGAGTAATTTAGCTATGTCTTTAACAAATCAGAAAATGCTGATGTTGGCCCAGTTGAAAATGTGGGTGTTGAGCAACCAAGCAGTATTGTAATAGATAGTGAAAGAAGATGTGCAAAAATGGCTGGTAGCATTCTGCGTAGAGAAGTCACCAGGCCTGGATGGGATGCATCCTAGATTGCTGAGACAGAGAAGAGAGAAAACTGCAGAATTGTAAGTGTGATGCCATTGTTTCAAGAATGGGGCCAAGGATAACCTAGGAAACTACAGACCTATCAGGGTGACATCAATAGTGGGAAAACTGATGGAGACCATAATATGGGATAAGACAAATATACAAGGAGAGAAGAATAATATGAAACAGTCAACAAGACTGTGTTAAGGGCAGGTTATGTTTGACAAATTTTACTAATTTCTTTGATGAGGGTAGTGCTGTGGATATTGTGTATTTGGACTTTCAGAAAGCACTTCTGAAATGTTTGGGATTGATGGTCCTTTGTCCTTAAATTAGAAGTGAGCGAAAAGATAGGAAACAGAGGGTAGGTATAGATTGGCATTTCCCTGACTGGAAATGAGTTGGAAGTGGTGTTCCCAGGGATGCTTTTGGGGCTTGCATTTTCTAATTGAGGCATAGAGTATAAAAGCAAGGAAGTGATGATACATCTCTACACATCATTGGTTAGCCCACATTAGGAGTGTTGTGTTCAGTTCTGAGCACCTTATTTAAGGAAAAATGTTAACGTGCTAGAGAGAGTGCCAAGGAGATTTACTAGAATTATACCAGGAATGAGAGATTTCAGACGTAAGGGAAGATGAGAGAAATTGGGCTTATTCTCGTTGAAGCAGGGAGGATTAGAAGGGGACCTTATTGAGATTTTCAAAATTATGAACAACTTTGATAGGGCCATGAAGGATATTTTGTTTCCACTCATGGATATGTCAGCAACTAGGGGTCACAGTTTCAAGACTGGCAAGGGAGCTAAAAAAGTGAGATGAGCAGAATCTTTTTCACAGAGTTGCTAGGATTTGGAATGCACTGTTTGGTAGACTGGTGGAGACAGGTTCCATAAGAGGTTTCAAAAGAGAGCTGGAAATATATTTGAAAGCGATGATTCTTAAGGGCTATGAAGATAGGGCTGGAGAATAGGATAAGTTGAGTAGTTCCTTCAGGGGCTGATACAGACATGATGGGTCGAATGGTCTCCTTATGCTCTATAAAATTCCCATGATCCTCTTACAAATGTTTCTTGGAACTGAACTCATTCAGGCAATTGAAGAGTATTTCAACACCACTGACTTTACATTATACAGAGTTGCAAAGTTTGAGTCACTTACCACAGAATGTCTGTTTTTGTCACCATGTTATTTACGTGGCATGCCCATTAAGTTTCACATTAATTGTGACTCTCCATGTTTTTGGTGCTGGATGCAGTGATTGTAATGCCTTCAAATGTGGTTAGATTCTCTTATTGGAGATGATCATGGCCTGGGACTTGTGTAGGAGGAATATTCATTGCCATTTATTAACCTAAATATTGCCCAGATCTTCCTGCATCTGGTCATAGACTGCTTTTGTACTTGAAGAGTTGCAACTCGAACTGAATTGAGTCAACAACAAACATCCACACACTTGACCATGGCGATAAAGATGGTCATTGCTGAAACAGCAGTATTTGGGCTTTTTGTCGAAAGGTACAAGGATCTGAAAGTGCGCCTTAAGCACCATCCACTGTGTTGATATTACATGGAATTGGTGGAAGATCAGTTTTGGTTTTCAAGCACTAAGACCTACCACCCAGGTCCTCCTCCGTCTCTATAACAATGTCTATGACTGCACTGTGACTTATACCTAGTTGCTAACATGCAATAAACTACATAAAAACCAAAAGAACTGCGGATGCTGTAAATCAGGAACAAAAGCAAAGTTGCTGGAAAAGCTCAGCAGGTCTGGCAGTATCTGTG
>JAHRHZ010000003.1:6388927-6404834 GCA_024137785.1 Ginglymostoma cirratum
TTAACTCTGTTTTCTCCTCCACAGATGCTGCCAGACCTGCTGAGCTTTTCCAGCAACTTTGTTTTTGTTCCTGCAATAAACTACATCCTGTTTAAGACAAAGGACTCTTTGTTGGTTTCCCTGTGCCACATCACACCAAGTGGGCCCTGTGCATTTCCTCACTGAACATGAGGACGGTAGCAGAAAACCAACTTCCATGGCGAGCAATAATGCCATGTGGATTTCTCACACAACATGAGTCAGGGCCCATTCTGAAGGAGGACTTAAATGGAAATTCAAACATGAGAGTATGAGGACAGTGGTGACTTGTATTTGTATTGTAGCTTGCTACATCCCAAAATGACTCTCATCCTACAAAGCACTTTTGAATTTCCTCATAGTCATGGTGGAGAAACCAATTTGTACATAGGGAGTTCACGCAAACAACAATATGCTTAGGAGCAGTTTATTTGTTCTCATGATTCTTATAAAGCATTTAACATTGTCCAGGATGTTCAGAAAAACTTCCCTGCTGTTGCCATGGAAATTGAGCATCAACTTTAGAGAGAAGACAAAGCCTCAATTTCAATTTCATTTCTCTTCTGAAAAACAGCCCCTCCAACTGTGCAGCACTCCTTAAGTACTACATTTGATTTCATGCTGAAATCTCTGGTGTTAGATTTTAACCTACCATCTGCTGACTTAGGCAATGGATCCATTAACTGATGTTCAACTCCAATAGTATATTTTGCCCTCTCACCCAGTTAGTTTTGTGTTTCCCAGTTTTGTATTTTTTAGTTCTACATAAATCATTATTTGTGCCCTTGTCAAGCATCTACTTTGGCATTTTGGTATTTATACTAAAAGAAAATGATTAATTAGTGCAGTGGCACAGTATTTATCCAGAAGTGGAAAGTCGTATTATTTAAGAGAAAAATTGCATCCTCTTAAGAATACAAGATGGATAAAGTCACAGACTACTGTGAAATTCTAGACCCTGCAAAGTATTAGGCATTTGAGATAGATCAGTTAATTGTACACAGGAGTAGAATATGTGGTATGTGAACAGAGAACATTACAGCATAGGAAAAGGCCCTTTGGCCCACAGTGTTATACCGAACATGTCGTATGTGAAGAAATTAACAAATTAACAAATACTTTCAATGGCCAGTTAGACACGTACAGACTGGATTATTAAGTGCTCACCAATTTAATTGACTTGGAAGATTGTGTGGATTCGCACTAAGTGTTTGATGAATCAACTAAATATTTTGAAAATTGGCATGGATAAATAAATGGATGGATCATGGGATGGCTGGATGACAAAGTCATGTGGTCGAGCCTTTTTGACATGGCAAAATATGGCAAAGGTGTTTCATGAGCTAGTATGGGCAGAACTGGTCATCAGGAAGGAGCTGGGAAACAGCTGTCTGAGTTGGCCAAAAGATGTAATGAGTATCATGACTTTGTACATGTGGACTGATACAGGAAAGTGGTGAGTTCGGGATAGGAGGGCCCACCCAAAGGCTGATATCTCTACGTTGGAACAGAGGTAGGGCACCAATTTCAACATGATTTTGATTTTTAAGATTGAGGTTATCTTCATATTATAGTTAGCAAGTCTAAGGAAATGAAGGTAGTATTGGTCTTGGAGCCATGAGCTGGAACTAAATTGGTGAATTGAATCTGAGCTGTTCACAGTTTTATGTAATGCTCCAAATTGCAATGAAGACTGACCTTCAGTAATACTTCATAAATCCAGTGCAAGTGTTTCTAAGCCCTTAAGTGTTTAAAACTACTGAAATTTAGCTTGTATAATAGCGTTTGCAATCTCTGCTATAAATAGATGTTAGCTGGCAGCAGCAAAGGGCAGAGTTCAATAATTATATCTTTGAAATACTCAGAAAGACTACAATGGAGACAACGGGTCATCTCCAAGGGAGCCAACAAACCTCTCAGAGAATGCTGGATGGACAAAACCTAAATAAATTTATGGCCTTTGCACATTTCATGACATGGGAAGTCACAATGAAGGCGTATGATTTTGAGAAACGTTAAGGAAGCTAATCTCAGATGTCACAGTTGGCTTTTAAGAGGATAACACAGAATTCTAAACTGCTGTGTTAGAAGTGAGCCACGTTTCCTTTTAAATCAACTGGATATATTGTATTTGCCACAAGATATGAAGCAAACATTTCTTCCAGTTTCCAGAACGATGACAATATAAAATAGAACTATGTTAGCTCTCACCACAAACCTTGCAGTATTATTAGAGGAGTACTGTCTGAAAGCAGAATGCAAAAGATTACCATTACATTTGAGGTTATCATTCTGTTTGCAGCTGCTTCATGCTTTTTCTTTCTTTATTTATTCGTGGGATGAAAGCATCACTGGCCAGGCAGCATTTATTGCCCATCCCTCAATGCCCAAGGGGGCAGTTAAGAGTCAACTACGTTGCTGGGCGTCTGGAGTCACAAGTAGGCCAGACCAGGTAAGGATGGCAGTTTAGTGAACCAGATGGGTTTTTCCCGACAATCAACAATGGATTTGAATTTCGCTATCTGCCAGGGCAGGATTCGAACCCAGGTCCCCAGGATGTTATCCAAGTGTCTAGAGTAACAGTCCAACAGTCCAAAATAATATCACCAGGCCATTGCCTGCCTTAAGTGTAAGAGGGAGCTAATTGCTTCAATAAATCCATCACACTCTCCCTCTCCCTCTCTCTCTCTCACTCTCACACACCCAAAGACACACACCCACACATACCCACACCCACACACACACATACACACACCTGTCATGCTGGTTAGAATGAGGTGACCACAAATGCCTTTTCATACCTATTGTGCAATGAAGTTTTCAAACAATGAGGTTTAAGGTGCTCAGATACCTTAGCATAGTGCTCCCCAATTTCAAGCCCATTTCCATTGATGTCATTTGTGACAGGACGTTCTTATTTAATGTACAGGTGTCATAGGATTATCAGCATGTTGTGTCAGCAAGGTTTGAGGCACTATTTGCAAACTAAGTTTGCTCTTGGAATGTATATACCTTTAACAGATTGCAAAGATTAGTGAAACCGAACCTCTCAATTTTTCCTCCTCCTTCTCATGTATATTTTTTGCCAAGGTGGAGTCATCCCTTCGAGTACACCATCCTTTCAATTAACGTCTTCTTTTGTCTCAGTGCTCACCTGACAAATGCCTTGTGATGTTCTCTACATTGCAGCAGTTACACTAATGTGACTTGTTGTTGATGTGCAGTAACTGCACATGAAATACAAAGGTAATGTTAGTGCTGTTGAGATCTTTTAAATGCTCAGTTTGCAGCTCATCTTTTGTTGATGACCGCAACAACCTGCTTCTGTGTACCATCTGGAATGTAATAAAGCCTGATGAAGGAGGAGGGATGGGGAGGTTCAGAGAGATGACCGACACTCAGAATTG
Organism: Ginglymostoma cirratum; assembly: GCA_024137785.1. NCBI lineage: Eukaryota > Metazoa > Chordata > Chondrichthyes > Orectolobiformes > Ginglymostomatidae > Ginglymostoma > Ginglymostoma cirratum. The sequence continues at coordinate 6,392,353 of JAHRHZ010000003.1, forward strand.
GTAGAAATGAGTCAAGTACTCAACAGGAGGGTTCAATTTAAAAGCTTGTTGCATAATTTGACCTTCTTTAGTTTTCCTAATGTTTGGAATTGTGTGTTAAACAACAATGAAATGCAAGGTAAATGGGACTAGATTCATTCGGATATCTGGTTGGCGTAGACAAGTTGGACCACAGGGTCTGTTTCCATGCTGTACAACTCTACGACTATTTGTGAAAATGTAAATAACAGGAATTTAAACCAATTTTAAGAATATGATATAGTCACTTTCAATTTCACCATAAGTTGGCTGAAATTTTGCATAAGGCTTACGATTTAATTTTAGCACAACTTTCTTATTGCGCAAAGTGCATTGTTATTAGATATCATTGAAATTAATTAAACATTTATTACATTCCATTTCATGTTTATGGAACCTTGAAGATTTATTCAATACATTTCATGCATTTTCATTATTTAAAGGGTAGGTTTATTAAATCATGCTTGCAAGTGTGGGCATTTGTAAATGTCAGATTTACATTTATTTTTAATAAAAAGAACACATCTTGTTTATTGTGCTAATACAAGTTCTCTGGAGTGAATAGCAAAGGCGGACGATCTGTGCAAGGCAGCAATTTTCAAGAAATGCATACTGAAATTGAGTTCTTAGGGCTGGCTTTATTTCCGTGATAAAACCACTGCAACCACTCATGGGCACATGGAGATTTCAACCCATCATGAAGTACATTGATCGTTGTCTGCAATTATTGACAAATCCACATTGGAACCGTTAAAAATATTACAATACACCCATGGAACCCAACTGGTATTGACTCAGGAACCATGGTAGATATTGCCATACACGCACAAAGCCCTGCAAATATTGATTTGAATCTTTCTTCCATTGCTTTTCTTTAGTTGACTGAGAACAGTGCCATTCAAATCAGTGTCACATGATTAGAACTGAAGTTTCTAGGCTCCCTTCATATACTGAATTGTGTTTAGCTAACATGAATGAAGGTTGCATCCCATTTTGGTTATTCACAGTAGCCTAATGCTATTTTAGGACACAGTGCAACGGAGAGATTAGAGCTTATAACGGGTGATGTAGGAATTTTTGGAGGATAAAGGACTACAGCCTATACACCTTCAAGCATCATGGTAGTTATATGATAAAATGATAATGGAGATGTTGACGATATAAAGAGGGAAATTTGAATCACAGCAGTAAGTCAATAACATACCAGATAGAAGACAAGGAAGACTGGAAGTACCCAGTCGTGAAAACCAGAGAGCAGAATGACTGCTGACTAGGGATCGTTAATCTTCAATCATCACAAGTCTCGGAGGAAAGTGAGTCACTGGGACATTTGTAAAAGTTGCCTTCTTGCTTTCATTTTCAGTGTTCCTTGTGAAAATATTGGAGAAGGTGAAACCGACTCATTGACAATTAACAGTTATCACAACGAGTAAAACATCTGTTCACTTCAGGCTGCTGAGGGGAGACCAGTTATTGTAAGTTTAAAAAGTTGTATTCATGGTTTATAACAAAAACTACGCCACAAGTTTGTATGCTTCAAAAAGCTTGTACTGTGCAACGGTTAAACGGGTATTCTGAATTTAACTCTGTGCATCATACAGACAAATTTTTTTAAAAACCAAAAATCTGAGCAGACCGCTTCTGTTCTATCATTATATACCCTCAAGAGTTCCCCAATATTTGTTAGGATACTGAGATACTTCTCTTACCATCAAACCAAAACATGCCGCAGTTCAGGAATATGCTCTGATTCATCTCCATGTTCTGTGTTCTTCTGTGGTATGATTTTTCTTTGGATTCTTATTAGGAGCATCTCGGGAAAAGCCCCAACACTCAAGCACTTCATACTTGTGGATACCCAGCTTAAACATGGGCCTCACTGTTTTCTTGCTCATTAACTCCAGACAGGAGTCGAGGGGGCAGAAGCTTAGGATCTGGGCAAAGAACCTTGATTTGGCTGCCCTACACCCAAAGCAAAAGGTCGAGATTTTAAAATCTTTTATAATACAAAGGCTTTATTATCATCTGGTTTTAACTGAAGTGTCACAGAACACCTCACAGAAATTGGACTGTATTGTACAAGGTCTTATTGATATATTTTACATCTGCCGCATTATACAACCTACAGTATTTTATTTGGTAGAAATAGAGATGGAGGTCTTGCAATCCCTAAACAAGAGGTACAGATTCTGGTGAGAGACATAAGTAGCAGAGCAGCTATCTCACTGTTATCTATGGGTAGTCATCCCTTGAGTTTGTCAGATGCAGAGGAATTGGGAGTATGGGAGGAAAGAGGAGGGTTCATGCAAATGGCATCAACAAACTCAAGGGATTTCCCACACTTCTGCCCTCACATCCCCTCCTCCCGACAAAAATAAAGACAGAACCCCCCTTGTCCCCACATATCACCCCATCAACCTCTGCATCCAGCATATCGTTCTCTGCCACTTCCGCCACCTACAATCCGACCCCATCACTGTGCGCCTGTCGAGAGTGGCGGTAAACGCAGTCAGTTTAGGACTGGGGGAGGCTGGCAGAGGCTGTGTATGAACGTCAGGATGCGGAGATAGAGAGAGAAACACACGGAGGCTGGAGGTCTTCTGGTGCTCTGACTTACCATCCCATACCGATGCCAGTTGGTTCTCCGTGCTGATCCCTGTCTGGGAGCAGTCATGTGAGGCCGCCAGCCCTGCGAGTGGTGTCATGCCATCTAATGGCCAGGGTGCATGACATGCGGGAAGCAGAGTCTGGGTCCCTGTAAAGCCATGGCAGCTCACTCACCCCTTTTCTTTCCTCCCTCTCTGCCTGTTACTGAGTTTCCCATCTTCACTCTGGGAAATTATCACATTCTGCCTTTGTCAAGCAGCTTCTCAGCTCCAACCGTATGTTTGTGTAAAATCATTCAGATCAAATGTAAAACAAAAATTATACTTCTTTCTTAAAATATACCCCAACGGCAACTTGGTACACTTGGGATTTGAATTTTACAACCAAGACATCCCTTGGATTTGGGACCCAGACTCTACGGCCAAATTTAACCAGTTGATGGGGATAACAGTGATCTCCCAGATGCATTTGCCAAGAGACTGACTTCTTTACCCCAGTCTCCATCAGTGACTTTCTTAAATAATCCCAAGTGGTATTAAATAATCCCAATTTGGGATTCAGCTCTTTTAAAAGTTTGTTTATCAGCCTTCCGCAGGAAGTACTTCTGTTATCTTACAATTCAAAACAATCCTCATGAAAAGTTATGCTCCTAAGATATAAATGGCAACAGTGCAAATGTGGACATCTTGAACAATCAAATGAGAGATTTGGCCAAGATAACTGGGGCATGAGATCCAACATAATGAAATCTCCAGAAGTCTGGACATTCAGATATGGCAACATTACAGCTAACCCATTTCAGTTAGGATAGACACGGAAGAGACTCTTTGTTTTAAAATCAACATGAGAGGAGGATAGGATCAGAACCAGGACGTAGCTGGCCAAGTAACAGACTGACTCATTTACCCATTGTACACAATCAGCAACCAGATGCCAAATAATATGTGGAAACTGCTACGTGGAGGTAAAGCAAAGATTTACCAATGGTGAGTGAACCTTATTTTGTCTTGGTTGGTTTTTAAGCATGCAGGTATGAATTAATTGAGCTACAGTGGGGTTACAACATGTAAATATCAGCTGAAATTGCTTTGATCATAGAATTATACATCTTGGCTCTGTTGGAATAAAACCTAATCACACAGTCACAGGTGGATGTAAAATATCCCTTGGCACTATTTCAAAGGTGAACAAGGGAACTCTCCCTGGTGCCAATCTTCATCCCTCAGCCAATAACACAAGAAAACTGATTATCTGGTCATTATCACATTATTACTTTGTGGTACCTTGCTGTGCTCAAATTGGCTGCTATGCTTCTAACATCACTAAATTTCAACTAAATTACTACATTGACCTGTAAATTATTTTGAGGAGTCCAGGGGGCATTTAAGATGCTGCAAAAATGCAAATTTTCTCTTCGTTGTTCGTTCTGAACTGCAGCTTTTCAGGAACCCATAGCTATATAACATTAATGTGATCCAGTGACTTTGTTTTTGCAGCATAATATTGAAAAGAAACAGCGAGTTCACCCAGACTGCTGGAGTGAGGCACTAGATATGACCATCTGGAGTACAAAGGGAATGCCAGTATTGGGGACATGAAAAGTTCTTTTTATGACTAAAGCAAGGTTAATCACTGAATGCCATGTGAATATTATGCATTTACTTTTGTTTCAAAGACCTGGCAAATTGTGTGTTGTGAGTTATGTTCTAGATTGTCTTCACCTCCACCAGCTGCTGTGCTTATTACAATTCTTCAGAGAGTCGTTGTAAACTGTTCCTTAAAAGGATATTATCAATAATATTTCTGTCATTCTCAGCATGAAGTTTCTTGGTCACCTTTGTTGTACTGCAGTCTCCCGTCTGGTCTCATTTATGTTGCCGGACACTATTTTCATCTGGTCAGAGGAACCAGATACATCTTTGCATATCTTTGATCAGAATTGTCAGAAACCTGGATGTGCATCAATTCTGTCCCTTGCAGCATTTGTCTCCATTATTGATCTCTGAATGTTTCTGAAGAAACTGCCTCATTAGAATGTTTCTGCTTCCCTCCCACTCAGTCCCTCAAGTGAATGATTTGTAAATGGAAGAGAGCGATTTTGAAAACTAACTTGGGATGAATACTCAACAAGTGTGGCATTAAACATTGCAATGACCGTCACTTCAAGCAGATTGAGTGAGTGAATAGCCTTTAAGAGATTGAGTTTTCTGTGAATGCAACACAGTACGTACACATGCACATTATTCCCAATTGATTTATTTTTATGATACCAGCCATTTTCTCAGGACGTATTAGTGTGGGAATAACCTTCAGCTTTGCTCACGAAGGATTCACTGTTGCTACAATTGTGTCAGACCATCCATATACTTGTGGCTTAGGGGCAACATGCATTCCAAGTATGACTTTTCTCAAAGCTTTTAATCATATTATTACTTGGTACACATCTCCAGAAACAAATTAGGTTGATTATTTTTAGTTAATGGGTTTAGGGAGTGGCAAAGTATTGTTAATGTTGATATGGACCTTGTGGGAGATAGAAATGGACAATGTGCCCTGAAAATCCCCCTCTAATTCCCAGCCACTATCATCCCAGTACTTCCAAACTCCAAGTCTATCCAGCCAATTTTCCTCACATTATTCCCAATCTCAAAGTCCAATCTTTCCTTCAAATCCTATTTCCTTGGTCACTGCTCCAAATACTGCCATGTCCTAGATAGTTCCAATCCTACAAGACCAACCAGTCCAAAACAGCTGAAACTGCAACAATCTGTTTTCCAGTTTTCAGAATTTCTCTTCCTGCAGCTACCTGAGACCTGTCATATATTCTTTATCACCTTCCTTTTGTCAAACGGAACATCATGAGTTGTTAAACCCAATTTTTTTAAAAGAAAAAATGCATAATTTGAACCCAAAGTTCATTTAGTTGCTTTGAAGATTTTTTCCCCTAATTGAGTGAGCAGAGAGGAGTAGTCGTGTAACAGGGAAAATGACAGCATGTTTTCTGACTCAGCATGTATGGGATCTCTATGGATGTTTGCAGTTCCAAAACACAAACAATGTTTGAGGTATACATATAGGCCAAGGTAGCAGGAAAAGCACCCCTGCCCTTGTTCAAAATGAGGCCTGTGTAACTTTTCTGTCCTTGCAGGAAAGGCCTCTTTAATGACTGATTGACAAGATGCTACTGACAGTGCAGTGTTCCCTCAATACCGCATTGTGGTGCAAGGCTACCTTGTTGTGCTGAGCATGACTTTATCCAACAGCCTTCCAAGTCAGAGCCCAGAATCTAACCAAGTGACAATGATGAGTGGACTTGAGATACAGATCATTTAGGATCCAACGGAATGGAGGAGCAAACTCAAAAGGAACAATTTAGTCTACCAGGGTCACGAAAAAGCTTCATTTTTCTCTAGGGGTAGCAAGATCTGCATATGCCGGAATCAGAGAAAACACAGTATCAAGCTGGAGGAACATAGCAGGCCAGGCAGCATCAGAGGAGTAGGAAAGTTGATGTTTCGGGTCAGGACCTTTCTTCAGAAATAGAGAAGGAGGAAGGTAGCTGGGAAATCAATAGTGGGGGCTAGGGAAGATCGGTGGGATGGTGATTCATGCAAGTAGGCAGTGGTGGGGATTGGTCAGCAGGATGGGTGGGGTGGATAGGTGAGAGAGTAGATGGACAGGTTGTGTCAGGTCAAGGAGGCGGGTATGAGAGCATCAGCAGTTCTTGCCATCTGAGTGATTTATAACCCCACTGTGAAGCCTCTTCCAAGGATTCCTACCTTGAAGAAGTTGTCTTTCTCCTTCTGGAAAGACCTCAGTGAATCTCTCTCCCACTGCAACCCTCTGGTAATCTCCACTGCCCTGAAACTCTTTGACTACATACTCAAGCAAATCCAGTACTACAGCCACATCTCCTTTCTCAGTACTTGCCGATGGAACCAGATCATCCCCAATGGACTCCAGTCTACATTCAGGTCATTGCAATTTGGCCCTAACTGTAACAACGTCTACCTACAGAACATTCAGATCCTCCAAAAACAGCTTTCTCTGTGGATCCTCAAGTACACACTCTCAGCAATGCGCTGGCAACTTCTGGCACTACAATCAACCTTACCCCAGCTCAGAGCCTCCCTCTCCCAGACCTGCAAAGAACCTCTTCTGTTTTTTCATTCTGCGCAGGATCCACACCCTCAACCAATGCTTTTTCTCCACCCTTTTCTGACATTAAAAACCGTAAGTACACTGAACTTACCTGTGCCTACCACTAAACACAGGCCTCTTCTACCCCCCAAATCCTCAACCCTATCCAGGACCTCCCTCTTGATGTACCTGGCTCCATTGACCATGAGGTTACTGCAGCCTCTTCCACTGACGCCACCCTCATCATTTCTGCTGCCACCGATCATACAGCTGCTGCCACTTCCAACGCCATCACAGAGGATACCACTTCCAACAACGCTGTCACTGCCGCCGATGACAACACTGCTGATGCTGACCACCAACACCACCCCCACACCCAGCTCTAGCTCTACGACCAACTCTACACCTAGCCCCAGCCCCAAACCCGGCCGAGTCTTCACCATTTACCCAGACCTCCCTCTCACTGAGGACAAACGGTCAGTCCTCGGCAAAAGACTCACCTTCATTCCCCTGCGCCCACACATCTATGAAATCCGTTCACACACCTGGACATTGCAAACTTTTTCCGCCACCTCTGCCTCCGTGCCTATTTCTTTAACCGTGAGTCTAACCCACCCTCTACACACCCCTTCTCCTGCCTCCAAAATAGTCCATCTTCCTGGACACCACCCAAAGGCTTCCTACCCTCCCTCGACCTCTTCATTTCCAACTGCCGTCATGACATCAATCGCCTCAACCTCTCCACCCCTCTCACCCACTCCAATCTCTCCCGCGCAGAATGGGCAGCCCTCTGCTCCCACCCTAACCTCACTATCAAACCTGCAGATAAAGGGGGCACAGTAGTGGTATGGCACTCTGACCTTTACATAGCCAAGACCTGATGCCAACTCTCTGACACCTCCTCCTACCGCCCCCTCGATCATGACACCACTCCTGAGCACCAAACCATCCTCTCTCAAACCATTCATAACCTCATCACCTGAAATCACCTCCCACCCACAGCCTCCAACCTCATCATTCCCCAACCCCACACCACCCGTTTTTATCTCCTTCCCAAAACCCACAAACCTGACTGCCCCAGCCAACCCATTGTCTCTGCCTGCTCATTGAAATTATCTCAGCTTACCTTCACTCTGTTTTCTCCCCCCAGTCCAGGAACTCCCCACCTACATCTGGGACACCACACATGCCATCCATCTCCTCCAAGACTTCCAATTCCCTGGTCCCCAATATCTCATCTTCACAATGCACATTCAATCCCTGTACACATGTTTTCCCCCACACAGATGGCCTAAAAGCCCTCTCTTCTTCCTCTCCTGCAGTCCCCCTCCACCGACACCTTCATCTGCTTAACCGAACTCATCCTTACCCTTAACAACTTCTCCTTTAACTCCTCCTACTTCCTACAGGCTAAGGGGGTGGCCATGGGAACCTGCATGGGCCCAAGCTATGCGTGCCTCTTCGCAGGATACATGGAACAGTCCCTCTTCCAGTGCTACACTGGCCCTCTCCCCTACCTCTTCCTCTGCCACATTGATGACTGTATCAGCGCTGCATTGTGCTCCCATGAGGAGCTTGAACAGTTCAGCAACTTTACCAATAGCTTTCACACCCAAGCTCAAATTCACCTGGACCATCTCCGATACCTCCCTCCTTCCTGGACCTCTCGGTCTCCATCTCGAGTGACCGCATCAAAACTAACGTAAATTTCAAGCCCACTAACTCCCACAGCTACCTGGACTACACCACCTCTTACCCACCCTCCTGCAAGAATGCGATCCCATACACCCAATACCTCTGCCTCCGCCATGTCTGTTCCTAAAGATGGGGCATTCCATTCCTGAACATCCCAGATGTCGTCCTATTTCAAGGACCATAACTTGCCCCCTCTGGTGATCAAAAATGCCCTCAACTGCATCTCTTGCATTTCCCGCACTTGTGCCCTCACACCCCCTCCTCCCAACAAAATAAAGACAGAATCCCCCTTGTCCTCACATATCACCCAACAACCTCGGCATCCAACGTATCATTCTCCGCCACTTCCACCACCTACAATCCGACCCAACAACCAAACAGATATTTCCCTGTCTACCCTATCTGTTTTTCATAGGGACCGCTCTCTCCATGACTCCCTTGTCTGCGTCATACTCGCCACTACCCCACCACACCCGGCACCTTTCCCTGCAACTGCAAGAAATACTACACCTGCCCCTACACCTCCCCCCTCACCTCCATTCAAGGACCAAAACAAACCTTTCATATCAGACTAGGGTTCACCTGCATATCTGTCAACTTGGTCTACTGTACCTGCTGCTCCCGATGTGGCCTCTTCTATATCGGTGAGACCAAGCATAGACTCGGAGACCGTTTCATACAGTATGTGACAAAAGACAACACCTTCCGGTTGCAAACCATTTCAAGTCCCCCTCACACTCCCTGGGTGACATGTCCATCCTGGGCCTCCTCCAGTGTCACAATGACACCACCTGCAACCTGGAAGAGCAACACCACATATTCCACCTCGGGATCTTACAGCCCAATGGCCTAAACATGGAACTCAACAGTTTTAAAATCTCCCCACCCCTGGCCTCATCCCACGTTCAACCCTCCCTCTCATCCAGGCCTCCTTGATCTGACACAACCTGTCCATCATCTCTCCCACCTATCCGCGCCACCCATCCACTGACCAATCCCCATCACTCCCTCCTTGCACTCACCTATCACCATTCCACCTACCTTCCCCAGTCCCACCTCCTCTCTCTATTTATTTCCCAGCTCCCTTCCCCCTCCCCATTTCTGAAGAAGGGTCCCGACCCAAAATGTCAAGTTTCTCTTGGTACTGATTATGGTCCATGAATGATAATGGAAAAATTAAAATCAGTTAACTTAAACACAATGAGAGCAAAATACCAAGTTGATGTAACAATTATTGTACGAAGCATCCACAAATTAAGTGCACACTGTTCATATTTCATTGCCTAAAATTATCCTGTACTTCAGAAGTAGCAGCGGCCTTCTAATACACAAATGCTTCAAAGGAAAAGTGAGTCAATGTTTATACTAACAGTTCTCCTCTTCCCATCTTTCTCATTACACATTTTCCTTCCACATGGCAACAAAAATGGCTTCCAGCTTGAGTCGAATAAACACAGTGCAAGTACAGCCTCCATTCTGTTCCATCATCCTCCCTCGGCTACCCCAAAATATGTATTGTCATACCCAGAGGGCAGGAAGAGAAATCCCAAGGCAAAAGAAGTGTTTTCCAGTGTGTGTTTGAATTTTGTTTCTTAAACAAAATGGACAACTGTCCTGGACTCAAAAAGCCTGAGACTAGTAACATGATTGTATTTTCAGAAGCTTCTGAAAGCCCTGCATTGTACGAGCATTCCAGTTAAAGTGGGCACAAAAACACTTGAGTTGAGTCATCTGCTTCCAGGCAGATCTGATGAAGGAAAACATCAAGACCCATGATGTAAGATTGAGCACCAAAGCTTTTACAGTTACCCCATCACTTTTCAATGGAATGTCTAATGGAGGATGTCACACTACAGTGCTAGCTTGCCAACCTTACATTTAGCCCACTCAGATGGGCCATCAGCACCTGAAATGTCTCCGTCACACGATGGACATCAACTGGTTGAATTGCTTCAATGTACAATTTTGGGATTCTAAGTCTGTTGCCGTTTGACTCCAGAGAGAAAAGTAGGACTCCATGCCAAGCTAGCAGATCTGCACAACGAAACTGTAATATTGGTTTATCGTGGGAAAAGTTTGTTCAATCTTTCAGTGCTGCAGTACTCCTGTCCAGTTCTTATGTTATGGTCAGGAATGCAAGTATTGCCATATCAGGCATAAATATCTTGTTGAGGATTAAAAACCCACCACCGTTTCTATGGCAGATTATGAAGACAGATGAGAAAACCAAGACACCAGCATCTTGGAAACACAATCTCACCTACATTCTTAAGATGGGAGAAAAGAGGGATAACATTTAAATCAAACAAGACTTGGCTGTTTCAGTCTTTAGAGGGGAAAAGCAGTCAATTTCAATTCACACCCATTTCCCCTGTGTATGTGACACGTATTTAATTCCCAGCACAAAATTAAGCTCGCTGAAGACCTGAAACTTGACACACCCTGGTCTGCCACTGGTTCAAAGCAAGGGCTTACTTCGCAGTTGCAACAAATAAATTGAATTATTTGGTAATTAGAAATTGGAAACACAGAGAAAGTTCATCAACATCTCTTAAGCAAAGTGGAGCCCGGGCACCTACAAAGTTCATTAGATTCCTTTAATTGTATTTGTTGCCCTACAAGCTCATTATTGCCATTACTCTATGGTGCTAACAATCTCTAATACTGCTTTCCTTTTGGTACCACCAACTTCCCTTGTTTAGTTCCTGAAAATAGAGCCACACAAAGTGTATCAGTATTTGTTCAGGATTTCAACAAGTATTAGAATTTGCTGGGAATCGCTGGAGGAAGGTCGATAAGGATTTGCAATGTTGTTATCATGACCTTATGGCATCCTATTTTGCTGATCTTCTCTAACTGAGTACTCCTGTAAAAAAAATTTCCCACTCTTCTTTGCCACTGTTTGTTAACTTGTAAACTGCCTTGTGGAGATTGTTAGAATCATCATTAATTTTCCTTTTTTTATATTTTTAATCTTTGATTGAATTGGGTTTGGAGCTGTGAACTGGGAATTGAGAGCTGATCGTGACTTGTGGACATTTGCGAGAGCTTGTTGTAAAAGGAAAAGAACAGATCAGAAACACTTTGTTTGTCTGAGAGGCCAGGCCTGCAGGTTCATTGTGGGGTTAGCCTTGATTAAAAGGGTTCCAACAGATGCAGTGAAGCTGGGAAGAGCATTGCATCTAAACAGAACAGAGAAGTTGGCTCTTAACGGGGTTCTGGCAAATCTGGAAGAGACCCCTACACTCAGGCAGATGGTAGTTGTTGAATGGTAATTGGAATAAGATGTTCTGTCTCAGGACAGATCCAAAATTCAGTTTCTTTTTTTGAACTGAGCGTGGCTGCTGACAACACAGTGTGAAGGTTTGAAAGTTCTCTTCCGAATCTGCCACACTACGTTTTGCAAGCCCAAACAGTAGAAAGCTGAGTTTCAAGTTTTCCTGCATTTCCTTGGACAAACTGAGAAGGTGACCTTGATCGACAGTTCCAGAAAAGTAACAGAGGAGTTCACATCTATGCCTCTGAAACAATGCATCATAGAACGTATTTAGGTAATCTGGCCAGTTTTGTTATATTCTTTATTCATCCCTTAACTGTGATCACCTGTCTTTCATATGAATGGGGGACAAAAACACGTTTCAGGGTTCAAGCAGACATTAATAAGTCAGCCATGTTGTTTCATTTTCTCTGCTAAAGTTATTGTCTATGTCATAAATAGTTGTGTTTTGTTTAAGATACAAAACCAGTGTCTGGAAGTTAATTATTCACAGAGTCTATGATTGGTTATTCAGAGAGGTCTGGTTAGGAGCCAATAGAGTGACTATTTGGAAGTCTTTGATTTAAATTTTACCATTTTGTGAATACAGAGGTAGAAAGGCTCACGAGTCTGTCTCAGCTGTGTCTCTGTGTCATACAAAGATGCCTTCCTGAATATCTTTGCCTTGTCACTCTTATTCCCAACTTCAGAAATACCATAGATAATAGGAACTGCAGATGCTGGAGAATCCGAGATAACAAGGTGT
>JAHRHZ010000003.1:6420373-6466456 GCA_024137785.1 Ginglymostoma cirratum
CTGTCCTTCCTCCCACCTATCCCCTCTTCCCACCTCAAGCCCCACCCCCACCTCCTACCTACTAATCTCATCCCACCCCCTTGACCTGTCTGTCCTCCCTGGACAGACCTATCTCCTCCCTAACTCCCCACCTACACTCATCTTTACTGGCTCCATCTCTGCCTCTTTGACCTGTTTGTCTCCTCTCCACCTATCTTCTCCTCTATCCATCTTCTATCCGCCTCCCCCTCTCCCTATTTATTTCAGAACCCCCTTCCCCTCCCCCATTTCTGAAGAAGGGTCTAGAGCCTTCCTGGTCCTCTGATGCTATTTGGCCTGCTGTGTTCATCCAGCTCTACACCTTGTTATCTCAGATTCTCCAGCATCTGCAGTTCCTAGTATCTCTCAAACAGTATTCTAGCCTTGATTAAAAAGGATGTGGGGTACAAGAGCAGGGAGGCTACAATGGACTTTTGCATCATGATATGTCAACTGGAGTCATGTAACTGTTCTGGCCATCGCACTCGAAGAATGTGCATGCACTGGAGCAAGCGCAGGAAAGGTTTACGAGATAAGAAGCCTCATTTATGAGGATTGGAGAAGTTGCAACTATTTTCCTTGAAGAGGGGAAAAAAATGAAGAGGCAATTTGATGCAAGTTTCCAAAGTCATGAGCCGCTGTTCCCACCCATAAAATAAAGCAGGGGGCACAGGTCATTGCTTGTTCTGCAAAAAAAACAAATTTGTTCCACACAGCGAGTAGTTAGGGAATGAAATGCATGGTTGGGAATTATGGTGGAGGCAGCTTTAATTGAGATATCCATGAGGGCATTATATGATTGTTTAAACAAATGTATGCACGTTTATGGGGAAAAAGCAGAAGATTGGCACTTAACTAAAATCTCAAAGCTGCTGCAGACACAATGTTCAAATTGCCTCCCTATGAACGGAAACAGTTTTCTAATTCTGTGGAGCCCAGAACAGTTTCAATACTACACCACATCCCCAACCATCCATTCTGTGTCCTGCCTGAGGAAGATTGTTAGTAGGTGCTCATTTTGTGCCCATGCTCATTTGCAGTACTCAGATGTCCTGAACTCAAATTTAATTAGGATCTTCTTCAACAGGGAGCATCCTAGTTTTATACTCCCATTTCCCTGATCTGAATAGGAACCCAGGAGTCAGGTAGAAGGGTGAGATAAGGCAGTCCTTTTCTTTTAAATGGCATTCAATTCTTTCTGTTCCGAGTATTAAATGTAAAGGTTTGCACAGCACTGTCAAAAAAAAAACTTGCATTTATATACTGTTTTCCACAAATGGCAGTTGTCTTACTTGACCACCACTCCAGTACTTTCGAACTGCAGTTGTCATTGCAATGTAGAGACGCAGCAGGTAACTGATGCTCAGCAAACTCACAGAAACAGTATTGTGATAAGAACTTGAACAACTGCTCTTGTGATGTTGATAGAAGGATAAATACTATCCAGGACTCCAGAGAGAAATTTGCTGCTCTTTTAGTATTGGGAGTAGGCAACATTGTAGAGCTGAAGTCATGAGCAGATCAGCTATGATCTTGTTGAATGGCAAGCCAAGCTTGAGGGACTAAAGCCTGCTCCTATGTTCCTAAAATAGTGCCATAATATCTCTTAGATTGGTTTGGACCAGGTAGGTGGGGCTTATATTGAATGTCGCTCCTGGAGGAAGCATCTTTTGTACAGCACTGATTTGCTTCAACATTGGGATTAAGACTTGAACTCAGAATTTCGTGGTACATTTCTCTGACAATGAGAAACTGAGGCACAGCTCAAGCCGACTGAGTTGATCTGCGCACAAAGTGGATTAAACTTGTTTAAGAACAATCTTAAACCGTGTCTACAAAATATTGGTTTGAAAAGGAGAGGCAGTGGCATAAATATAGTGACACTGATGAATATTTTATGACTGCAGCCTAATGTTCTGGGGATGTTGATTCAAATCCCACTCTGACAGATGGTGGAATTTAAATTCCCTGAAAACCTGCAATACCAAGTTGGCAACCATGTAGCCATGGATGGTGATCATATAATGTACTTTTAGGCAAGCAAAATTGCTACCTGGCCTGGTCTGGCCTACAAGTGACTCCCAATCTACAGTAACTTGGGTGACTCCTAACTGTTGTCCTGGTCAATGAGGGGTGGACAATAAATGGTAGCAGGGAAACCAGTCAGCGATGTCCACATCCAATGAGCAAAAATAAAAAACACAACAAGAAGAGAAGGACTAGAAAGGGTAATCACGTACCGAAGAGATCGGATGGAGAAGTGAAAAAAAAATTTCCATTTTATATTCAGAAAAACTCATGAAGATGCACAGATGGTGAAGTTCAGCTTACTGGGAATAAACTAAAAGGAAAGTTGAGGACTTTGAAGAAGTCCACAATGATCTATTTAATGCATACACTATACCCTGTATCTGGAAACTAGCCATTTCGTTCCAAATTAAGCAGGAAACAGATGCTGTTTAAGACTATGCAGGTAGCAGCATAACTGTCAGTGTTATGCACATGCTGTGAGAGAGCATCTGTCCCTTGGTTTTTGGTGCCAGATTGGAGTAAAATACATGCTAGAAATTAACACTGGGTGAAAGATGACTCAGGGGAAATGTTATCCAAGTTTTCAGGATTCCAAGGGGTAACAAATGACTTGATAGATCCACAGACTCCGTAACAGTGGGCATAGTTGAAGCTCAGAGGTCAGGCATAAACATTGGTTAGATTTAACTACTTCACAGTAGAATGGTATAATACATGAAACACATACTTCCTGATGACAGACAGAGAGTGAGTGAGTGCAAGCACATTTGAAGTGAAAATTTCAGTGAATGAAGTGACTGGGGAGTTTTTAAACTCATTATGACAGCATTTGTGTTTCATGACAGTTTTCCACATCTAGAAGACTTGGTTCCTGAATGTGCTTGACCTCAAGATCTTCTCGTATGAAGTCTTCATTCTGCTGAACTTTTCTGAAAAAGGGTCTAGACCCGAAACGTCAGCTTTCCTGCTTCTCTGATGCTGCTTGGCCTGCTGTGTTCATCCAGCTCTACACCTTGTTGTCTGCCTTCTTTTAACTTGTTTTTGTTTTGCCGAAGAGCTAGTGGTTCAAGGTGACTTCTTATCGCGACTTTCTCGAAGGCAATTATGGATGGGCAATAAGTGCTGACTTTCCAGTGACAACCATAGCCTGCGAATGCACAAAAACATAAACATTACCCATTGGTTTCCAGGGTAATAATTCAAGGAGTTAACCAACTGTCTGACCATGTCATACAAAGGTTGCACAATTTAGAGGAGCTGTAATTTGATAAAATACTAAAATCAACAATGGAGCTTGAGAATTGTTAAAATGGATAAGTGAGAAGGCAGATGGATTGGGTGACATTTCACAGTGTGCCCGGTAATCTTGGTGTTCAAGATTTTGAAACACAATGAATTAACTTAGCAAATTCAGTTTCATTGTCAAGAATAGAGCCAAATGGTCCTGATCCCCAGAAACCCACCTTTGATGACCAGATCTTCAACTGAAGTCTGGTCAATGTGAAAAAGCGTAAGCTCCCACTCAAGTGTTTTATAATATTACTCCGTGGTAATAGTTAATTCCTTGCTGCTTATGTCACAAATTACAAGATTACCACATGATGGTGTTTGATTATGTTGACAGACAGGAAAAGCTGGAGTTGTTCTCCTTAGAACAGTAAGTTCAGAGAAAATTTGACATGGGTGTTCAAAGTCATGAATGACTGAGATCAAGTCAAAAAGAATAAAGACAGTTTCCAATGAGTAACGGGTCAGTAATCAGAAGCCATAGATTTAAGCTGTTTGGCAGAAGAACTAGAGATACAATCAGAAATTCATTATCTTATGGAGTGAAGTGGCGACAACACATTGAAAAGAGAGTTGAATAACTAATTCAAGATCATTTTACAGGCTACAGGAGGAGAATCAATTGGACCTCTGTGCCACTGAGTTAACACAGCACAATGCCTTGAATATTTTCATTCTCAGCTGTGTGTCACTTCTACAAATGAAGACCTGATGTGTGATGTTTGGCTGGGAGATGGAAGGACTTCGTGCAGTGGGTACTGTGGAACAATGCTCATGCTTGTGGCTCTGTAAAAGCTGCTCCAGGATTTTAGCCCATAATCTAAATCAAGTCTCCCATGCAGGAATGAGGAAGGGATATTCTGTCAGAGGTTTTATACGTTAAAATATTTCATCATAGTTCTTGAATCAGGTTTCTCAATGCCCCAACTAAGCACTTCACTCAACCAACATGAACATTGAATTATATTCCAGTCATGCAACTCATTGCTATTTGAGAGATTTTTCTTAAATGCTGCTTCTGACATAACAGCAACGACTGTACTGCAAAGTAGCTCATTTGTATGGGAAGCAACTTGAAATGTAATGAGACAATAACCATCCTTTCCATGTAGGCAGTGAGACAATACTATGAGCATGCAGTGAAAAGCTGTCACAATCTCCATATCTCTACCACCATAAAACCGGATTGAAAGAGACTGCACAATTATTGTTAGTACTTCGAAGTAAATTCTAACAGCTGGCACTCTGTTTTAAGCAGACAGTTTGAGTGATAATTGTCTTTATTCCTCCAATCAAGTAGTCATGGAGTAAAGTTAACTGTCCCTCCCCCACCCCCAATTAACCCACTCCCTTTGTGACAATACTATGGCTTTAAGAGGTGTATTTTGTTCTGGTTATTTTTTAAATCAAGAAAGGGTGAGAAAGCGGTACCAAACGGTCTTCTCTAAAGCCAATAAAGTAAACGGCTTGTAAGGCCTGCTTTTTTTTCACCTTTTTGCAAAGTTGGAATAATAGAACCAGCCTGAATGGGTGGGATCAAGCTCATGCAGAGCCAGGATTTTTTTTTCGTTTTAGCCTTCAATAGCACTTGCTGGGGTCTTGAAGCTGGATATGGAAGCTGTTATTCCTCTCTGTTACAGCTAAGAGCTGGGGTTCTCTTCCTGCTGCTAGAATTGCATGCGAGACAATCCATTTTACTGAATTTGCCTTTGGAAAGGATGTGTTTACAGGATGTTACTATATTGCAACAGTTAATTAGCATCTATTATTTTATGAAGTGTTTCAATAGAGTTACAATTGAGGCAACTTTTTTTTCATTTTTACTTTGTCTGAATTTAACTGTAGTATAAAAAGAAGTGTTTTGCTTAACGTCGAATAGTTTGACCAATCGAATTATATCTGGAATGCAACACCTTGTACTTACATTTAAAGTAAGAAAAAGTTTAGGTCTAGGCTATCTTCTTAATATAATTTGTGTGAGTTTGATCGGGTCCATAACACCTCTAACATCATCCTTTCCAACCTGGCCCTTCATACCTTGTCCTGTCAACCAGGTCCCATTGATGCCTTGGAATTAATTAAGCCCTGTTTAAGGCTCCCCTGGAATCTGGAAATGGCCAATACTTGAAACTGGCACTGCTTGGACTAGAGAGCTGTTGGACAATCAGATTTGCAGGCAACTAAAGCAGAATGTCTTCCCAAGTCTTCTGCTAAATTAAAGCCATTATAGATTGTTACGTAACTGCAGGCCAGCTGCTATTGTCTGGGATGCAGACCCTACCGACTCCTCAGGTACAAGTGTGGGTAAACTCCACCATTCAGCAAGCTCTGCCCTGTGAATACATAACATGAAATTCTAAAAATTAATTTCGTTTGATCAACTTCTGTTGTTTATCCTGTGAGCGGAGAATAGGCTTTCTCCTGTTTTTTGAAGTGCTACGTAAAACTTACTCTAGTAGTTACGTGTAAGATATCCACAACTGAGCTTGTGTTCACAAGAATATAAAGAGATATAATGCTTCACTTGTTTTGTGTTTTTACAGTTTTTAAAAGAATTGATAGGCTTTGATTTTTTTTTCTCTTCACTTTGCCTAACTATTCAGGAGAACAGCTCAAAAACATTTATTCATGCAAAAGGGTGCAAGTGGGGACACTCTTCCATGAAAAGTAAATAAAATTGTTCAGCTGGCACCGGAGATCAATAGAGTATCCAAACTTAATAGATTGTCAATTGAAGCTTATCAATGCATACAGCATTCACAACAAGGTAGATGATGTAAAAGCACTATTGGAAGTTAACAAAGGTGATCTCGTTGCCATTACAGAGATGGACTGCAGAGTGACTAAGGCTGGAAACTGAATGTAAAAAATGTATCTGACATTTGGGAAGAGTAGGCACAAAAGGAAGATCAGGTGTCACAACACCGTTCATAAAGCTTGAGATCAGTACATTAGGAAGAAAGAATATTAGATTCAGTTTTAACAATGGACAGTCAATTTTGGGTTGAGCAAAGAAATAGCAAGATGCAAACGCTGGTGAGAGTTGAAGGATCGTGTAACAAGGTTAATACAAGATTCATGGTCACCTTGAAATGCGTATGTTGACTGTGTAACCATAATTTGCACGAACGCTGTAGTGACCAGTTCCAAGAATATGAGAGGGTTTATTTTTAGAAAGCTGTATTTTGAGGATTCAACTAAGCAGACTGCACTATTTTAGATCTAGTATTGTGTATTATTAGCCCTTTTCTGCTGCATTAATAATCAAAATGGCAAAGTGCCATAAGCAAAACAAGGGACCATAATAGAATTTCACACTGCATATGAGAAGTTATGTACTTCAATCCAAAAACCAGAATCTTAAATGGAAACAAAGGGAACTTGCAAGGTATAAATGGAAAGTTTGCCGTGGCAGATTGGTAATTCAGCCTTGCCTTGGCCTCCTCCAGATATTTCTGGCATCATAGATGCCAATCTTCAGCCAATTCGATTCACTCCATGACATCAAAAATAAGTGGTGGGAGACAGTGGACACCACTAAGTTGGTGGGCCCGGACAACAATCTGGCGTAATCCTGAAGGTATGTTGCTACACTTTTCCCAGTGAGCTACAGAACATGAATGTACCTGATAGCTTGGCAATTTTTCCAGATTATGTTCTGTACACTCAAAGCAAGACAAATGCATCTCAGCCAATTACCATCCCAATCTCTTGATGAGTAGAAGTCATATCTGACATATAGGAAGATGGTTGTGGTTGTTGGAGGTCAGTCATCTCAGGTCCAGCACATCCCTGCAGGTTTTCCTCAGGGTAGCATTCTAAGCCAATCTATTTTCACCTGCTTCAATGTCGTTACTTCATCATCATAGTCAGCAGTGAGCATGTTCACTGACGAGTGCACAATATTCGGCACCGTTTCCAACTTCTGAGGCACTGAGGCATTCCAAGTCCAAATGTAACAAGACCTGCAAGTTAGGTAGGGTTGGGCTGACAAATGGCAAGTGATGTTCACATCCAGATGTGCCAGGCAATGACCATTTCCAACTCAAGTGTGTGTAAACATTGTCCTTGTCATTCATTCAATCGTATTATAGCCACACTATCTACATCCTGGGGTTACCATTGAGCAGAAAGTGAAATCAAACTAGCCCCATAATATTCAAATACTGTGGCTGTGTGAGGAGGTCAGAGGCTATGAATCCTGCAGAAGTGACTCACCTCCCGGCCCCCTAAAGCCCGTCCACCATCCATAAGGCACAAGTCAGGAGAGTAATGGAATAAACTCCACTTACTTGGATGAGTGCAGCCCCAACAACACTCACGATGCTTGACACCATCCAGGACAAAGCAGTCCACCAGAGAGTTCAAATGTTCACTCCCTTGACAACCAACTCTCAGTAGCAGCAGTGTATACCATCTATGGGATGCATCTGAATAATTTACCAAGGTTCCTCAGCACCTTCCAAATGCATGACTGCTTCAATCTAACAGCACAATGGCAGAAGATGCATTGGAACACCACCATCGTTGGGATGCGGCTATCCTTAGCAAGGTCAGCATTTGTTGCACATCTCCAATTGCCCTTGGGAAGTGGCCAGAGTGGGGATGCCAGTGGCCCAGTGCAGAGCGTGGTGTCAACCAGTGGTCAGACCACATGGTGGTCCCCTGTGCTGGTCTGCTGCTGAGAACCTTTGGACAGAGACTGTGATGTTGTCTTTTTAACTTTGTTCTTGTTTTCCTGGCCTGTGGTCATGCTGTTTACAGCTGTCATGAAATTTTTCTTTCTTCATTTCTCTATTCTGCAACTAAGGATTGTACCTAGGTACATTTGCACCTAAGATGGCACCATGAGTGGTGTCTTATAAAATCTTTTCACTGTTCTCATTTGAGTACACGAGACAATGAAACTAATTCAATTCAATTCAATTGATAAGCTGCCTTCTTGAATTTGCAGTCCTTGTGGTGGAAGTATATGTATACATACAGCTGTTTGGAAGCAACAGTGAAGGAAAAGTGCTCTCATACTAAGTTGATAAAGTATGGTTTGGAGGAGTACTTGTAGGTGGAGGTGGTCCTTTGCATCTGCTGTCCCTCATCCTTCTATTTGGTCAAGACATGGGTCTTGGTTTCTGCTTATTTTGCGTCTCGACCTAAAGTGTGAGCAAGATGTGACATTTTTGTTCAATGTTATGATCACGTTGGGGATGGGACAGAAAACATTCAGGATTTATCTCCAGTGTAAACAGAATGTGTTACAAAATATTGTGAGCAATTTGGTCTGTGGTTTCAGGAGGGAGAATACTTAAGGGAGGGATTTCGCTAAAGGTATATAAAGTACTCCATTATAAATTTAAAGTAAACCACAGAACACTGATAATTAAGTCAAATTGCAGATCATGATTTAAAATGAGTGCAAAATAAATCCAATTGAGATATATGAAGTGCAACTTCACTCAAGGAACTATAAATGATTGCAGTAATCTCCAAGGGCAGGGGAGCGGAGATTTATTTGTAGAGTTGTGGATTTTTTTTCATGTTGGAGAGGGAGCAGCATGAGTGAGCCTAATAGTTTATTCCAATCCTTGACTTTTCTTATGTTCTTAGAAATGAAAAAATGCTACAGACTATGTGCTGCTGGGATCTAATTTTCATGCCACATTGCACACTGTTATAGGATGTTATAACAGTGATGTACAGGTAGTCTTTGATTCCTTGTCTCCATTGCAGCATAACTATACATGGAATCTAGATCGTTCTTGGAAATTGGCTTCATCCTACTCCACCTGACAAGGCTGATGCTGCAATTGGTTCTTGACAAACTTGAAATATCTTGTTATGACTTTTGAAATCCCAGGGCTATTGACCAGCTTTTTTTTCTTCATCTTGCATAATGACATTCACTAGAATCTTGAAATTGATGACATCAATCTCCTCTCACCCGCTGTCTGCATTTCACCTGCTTTTAAAATCTATCTCCTGGGAGCTTTGAGAAGCAAGATTTGCAGGATTTGATGGACTCCAGTGTGGTCATTTGCCTACTTGAGAACTACAATATAGTTGTAATGAGAAACTTAATTCATTGAAAATGAATTATTTTTCACAGGGGTGAATGGTACAAGTGGCAAGAGCATGGCTATTGACTGTTTTATTATGGAACTTAGTATCTACCCTTCCTGGAAAAGGGTAACAACTCTGTCCCAAGCATTTCCTTTCGTAACATGAACAGCAGCGAATCTTAGATTGCTCAGTGTTACTTGCGAACAGAGATCGTGGGAAACGTAATTGTTAAGAATTGCCTAAAATGAAAAAACAGTCGAACCCATTAGGTTGTAATTATTTGATATTTAATTGGTTACTTTGCGAAGCAGCATTTATGTGCACGGGTATAGGTTCAATCACCTCATGTTTTTGAAGCCAGTCATTCATGGGATGTAGGCCAGCATTTATCATCTATCCCCAACTGTCCTTAACTGTCTTCCTCAACTAGTTCAGACGGAAGTTTTACAGTCGGGCACCTATGGGTTTGGAGTCATGTGCAAACCAAACTGGGTACAGCAGCTAATTTCCTTGCTGAAAAGCTGCTGGCACACCAGCCTCAAGGGCATTATGACCAGCGTTAATTTTTCACATCCAAATTATGAAAGAAAACAACAAGAATAATTTTCTCCAACTACCATATTCATATTTTACCTTTTCTTTGGATCATATGCAGTCGTCTGAATTATTAGTCAAGTTACACAACCATCATGTGATAATTGTTATTTTTCAAGGCTTGAGGGGAGACTTCAGTGTCTCCAGGAGAAGTTCCGCCACTATCATGTTATAACAACAAAAAATAAGCAGGTGGACATTTACAAAATGATTGTTTTCAATAATGATCGTGAATGAGTTAATGTCGGGCAACGCTAAAGATTTGCCCATTCTGATATAGCATACCCCAACAGTTGGCTTTTCAGGCAGACAACAGTCTTGAATTAGATAGACTGTGTCTTGGTCTCCATCTGAAGATGCTTTGCAAGAGCTGTCTTAGCTTCCTATGCCTGACAGTTGATGTAACGTGTATGTGGTCACCGATGTGTAACAAACCACCTTTTCTGCTGAGATTTCACAGTGACCGCACTACTGGAGAGCCCCTTGGATGACCATGGGAAGGATGATTTGTGGAAGCACACTCTACCCCGACCACACAACCATAAATAGTTAGTCTCCAGACAGCAGACTGTAATGAACAAATGTACGTGGCTGGATTTTTTCTTCTAAATCATTGAGGGAAAAACTGCTTGGTGGCATTGTCTTGGCAAGTCTCCGAATCATGTTCTACAAGTCTGCTCCAACCTCGAAGTCTAAAGAAGAGTCAGCAGTTCAATAGTCGCAGCGAGAGAACTTGAACCTAATATTTGTGTGCACAAGTTAGAAAGGTTACACACTAGAGGAATCTTTTCTTTGTTCATATTACCTGTTTCATGTCTCTGAGTTACTTCCAACAGAGGCAGCATGGTGGCTTAGTGGTTAGCACTGCTGCCTCACAGCGCCAGGGACCTGGGTTCAATTCCAGCCTCAGGCAACTGTCTGTGTTCTGTTTGCACATTCTCCCCATGTCTGTGTGGGTTTCCTTTGGGTGATATGGTTTCCTCCCACAGGCCAAAAGATGTGTAGGTGAGGTGGACACACCATAGTGCCCGGGGATGTGCCACCAAGATGGATCAGCCATGGGAAGTGCTGAGTTACAGGGATAGGGTAGGGAGCTGGCTCTGCGTGGGATACTCTCTGCAGGGTCGATGGGCCGAAGGGCCTGCCTCTACACGGTAGGAATTGTATGAAAAGGCGAAAAATACGGCTTGCCTGCCTCTTGAACAACGCGTCTGTTTCGTCTCTTGTGTTGAACTGAAATCAACAAGGTCTTCTCACGGAGACCTTCCAGCCATTAATAATCCCCACTCCTTCCCCCCCCCACAAATGGCAGTTTCAGATTCTGCTCACGGACCTTGGGTTTATCGCCCGTAATGAATAATTATTGGACTCCCAGAAATTAAAAGCCTGGTGAAATGAATGCTCAGATTCTCATTAAAGGCTTTCATTCTCGATATCTTCAGTGCCACGTTGATTTGCTGGGCTCTGGCTCAATGCAAAGAAACTCATTAAATGTATCCCTACAGATAACGTGAGCAAAGAAACTGTCATGCGATCATGCAGATGGACTCAGAAAGAAGCTGTGCCTCTGTGGGACACGGCATCAAAAGCAATATAAAAGGCAGGAAATTGAAACAGTAAACCGTACAAGAGCGTGGCAGTGCAACAACAAAATGGGTTGATCTGTCAGCGATAATGTCCTGAAGCTCTAATCCCCAAGGTGTTTAAAGCATTGCTCAATTATAAATGGAATGTTTATGGCATCATAAATTAATGCTTAACAGGCAACGCTCATGTAAATGAGTCTGAAAATACGGAGAACTGCTGCTCCGAGCAAAAACAGGCGAGTTGAAAGGCCACATGGCCCGGTTTTTGTCTCAATATCGGCCAATTTATAATCTGCGTTCCTTGCGGCACAGGGATGTGCGCACGAAATATAGCGAGAAACAGTGTGTTTGTAGGGCTTGTACTCACTCAAGTTGTTTTGATGGAAAAGCCTGGAACATTTAATAAGTTTTCAGCAGACTCAGTTGTGCGTCCCACACAGCCCAACGCCATAATTTTGCCAGATAACAAGCATGGGGCTGGATGAACACAGCAGGTCAAGCAGCATCATAGGAGCAGGATTCTCCAGCATCTGCAGTACCTTTTATCTCTGCCATAATTTTGCCATTCCACTTGTGGAGTGTTTCTCTGTTTGCATGGGTCAGGCACCCAATGAGCTGTGAAAAGCAGTCAAGGTTGGGTTTGGAGAGGATGCTCTCACGGTGGCATTTTATCTGTTCAAAAGTAGTTGCAAAGCTGCCTTTGCTGAACCAGAAATGGAAGAATCCTCTTTCTAAAGTAATAATTTGCAGATGGAGTTGTAAAGGCAATCAAATAAAACATCCCAAGTTGCTTCACGGGAGCATTTTCAAACATCAAAGTCAAGTCGACATCGTCTAACCAGACTAACCTGAGGGCCACCACACCGCAGACCAGAGAAGAGGTCGAGAAGGGGACACATTCACGGTGATAACTGAAGCCACACTGTTGGCTTGGCAAACCAACCGTCCAGGCAACTGATGCGCTAATGAGCTGCAGGACAGCAGGTAGGGAAGGCGTCGAAAAACTTGCTCAGGGAGGTAAGGTAGGTTTTAAAAATGTCTGAGAGGTTGGAGTGTGAGAGAGAGAGAGAGGGAAAGCGTTGGGAATCACTGACAACTGAATGAGAGCAGAGAGGGGCAAAGCCAGGATGGCGCAGTACTCCTTCGCTGCCTCAGATCTCCTCACCCCACCTGCGGTCCCAACCCTGTGAAACTCTGCACCAGGCAGTAAGGGACAAACCTGCTCCCCGGCCCATGTCCACAAAGGCATGCACGGCTGCATTAATTGAGGAATTGGGATCCTTGGCTCATCCTTTCCTGTGGAAGTTGTCAGGTTTCACGTAGAATGACCGAAATGTTTCTGCTGCAGTAAGCAACGTTGCAGACATTGCAGACGGCACTTGGACTTGTTTAGAGATAGTAAGAACTGCCGATGCTGGAGTCAGAGATAACACAGGGTGGAGCTGGAGGAAGGGAAGGAGGGTCCCGACCCAAAACGTCAGGTTTCCTGTTCCTCTGATGCTGCCGGGCTTGCTGTGCTCCTCCAGCTCCACATTCTGTTACCTAGACTTGTTTACTGTGCGTCAACGTGGTGGTGTATGATTTTACCAATGATCTGCTGGGCCTCAAAGTGCAACTTAAAAGCAAATGAATCTTGCATTACATAGAGTTAACATTTGAGTCAACAGCACAGGTAGATGTCTATACTGGATTTATGTTATTCCTGGTATAATCAAAAGGTGAGAAACAAAAATGTTCTTTATTCAACTCAATGCACAAGAGAGTTATGAGCACTGTGAACATTTGGCAAAAAAAAGTTGGAATTTAGTTATTGTGATTCCCTGGTACAGGATTCATTCTCTTTATTTCACTTTGCAGAAACAACAATTAATTATTGGAGCCATTGATGAATCTAGATAGTTATCTCCTGTCATAATTTCAGTTCACAGAGACCAAATGTATCAACAGTCCAGGGGAAATCAATAATCCAACACCTTGTATCTAAGTGAATTTAAAACAAAATGTGGGAGCTTGTGTGAACAAACTCTTAAGTCGATCAAACATTCAAAATAGTACAGAAATGCTTTGCCTAAGGGAATCAGTGCTGAAATTAATTGAGAATATTTTCCAAAAGCTTGTGATATTAAATTTGGTTCTCAATGAATCAACTCAGCAGGAAGAGTATTATGAAGTTATCAGTCAGGAGCAGAGTGGATCTTCATTATCCAAATGAAGGAGACAGTGATTAAAAGTACTGTTTTATTCCTGTTCACATTAAACTGTAGTTAATTGTGACGGAAGCTCCTGTTATTTTGCAAGATTACCTTCCACAGACATCAGAAACCCTTATTAGTGTAATATGAACCTATTACTAGCATGAGTCTTGGTATTATCCAACACAACAATGAATGCATGCTTGCAATTCATGTTTCAAAATGAAGATCCGTTGCCTGCTTTGAATGTTTAAAATTTAGTTCTTGTTACTTTCAATGGATAATGATAAACATTTAACTGCAATTTGCTGGAAAAGCTCAGCAGATCTGGCAGCATCTGTGAAGAAAAAATAAGAGTTAACGTTTCAAGTCCAATGACCCTTCCTCAGGACTGAGAAAATGTCGGTTTATATGCAGAAAATAGGGAGGGGGATGGGGGTAGGGAGTAAACAATAGGATAGACCCTGAAGAGAGAGAACAGCAGGTGGATAGACAAAGGAGTTGATAACAATCTGGCTAGAAGGGTGAATAGATGTTAATGGGGACTGTTAGTGACTAACAATAGGCAGGCTATGTGATAACAGGGCCTGATGTGTGGATGAGAGGCTAGGACGTGGAGCGTTTAGGCCCTAAAATTATTGAACTCGACATTGAGTCTGGATGGCAGCAGGGTCCCCAAGCGGAAAATGAGGTGTTGTTCTTCCAGCTTGTGTTGAGCTTTGCTGGAACACTGCAACAAGCCAGAGACAGAGATGTTGGCCAGGGAGCAGGGTGGTGCGTTAAACTGGCAGGCAACAGGTAGTTCAGGGTCTTTTTTGCAAGCAGAACGTAAATGATCTGTGAAGCAGTCATCCAGTCTACGCTTCGTTTCCCCAATGTAGAGGAGACCACATTGTGAGCAGTGAATCTAGTGGATTTAGATGTTTGGGCCCTTGGATACTGGGGAGGGAGGAAGTAAATGGGAAGGTGTTGGACCTTCACCGGTTGCAAGGGAAGATGCCATGGGGCTGTGTGGGGATGGGGGGGGGGGTGGGGGTTGGTGTTGGGAGTGAAGGAAGAATGGCCAGGGTCCCCCAGATGAAATGGTCCCTGCAGAAGGCGGATAAGGGAGGGGAGGGGAATGTGTGCCTAGTGGTGGCATCTCACTGGAGGTGTTGGAAATGGCATCTGATGATCTTCTGGATGTGGATGCTGGGGGGATGGTAGGCAAGGACAAGGGGAACCCTATTGCTGTTACAGGAGGGAAGACAGTGGGTGAAGGTGGAAGTGCGGGAGGTTGGTCAGACCTGGTTGAGGGCCCTGTTGACAACAGTGTTGGGGAATCCTTGGTTGAGGAAGAAGATGGACATTTTGGAGGCTCCCTCATCGAAGTTGGCCCCATCTGAACATATGCGACTGAGATGGAGGAACTGAGAGAATGGGATGGAGTCTTTACAGGAAGCAGGGTGTGAGGATGTATAGTCCAGGTAGTTGTGGGAGTCCATGAGTTTATTGTGGATATTAGTGGCCAGTCTATCCCCAGAAATGGAAACAGAGATATCGAGGAAGGGAAGGGAGGAGTCAGAGATAGACCAGGTGAAAGTGAGGGCAGGGTGGACATTGAAAGCGAAATTGACAAACTTTTCCAATTTTGGATGAGAGAGGGAAGCAGCACCGATGATACCAGAGAAAGGGGGCCAGAATAGGACTGGAACAAGGAATGTTCCATGTACCCCATGAAGTGGGGGTATAACTGACATAACTGGGGCCCATGTGGGTACCCATGGCAACCCCTCTTACCTGAAGAAAATGAGAGGAATTAAAAGCGAAGTTGTTGGGGGTGAGGACGGGCTCAGCCAAGTGGCGGAGGGTGGTGGTGGGTGGGGACGGTTCAGGTCTTTGCTCCAGGAAGAAGCGGAGAGCCCTAAAACCCTCCTGGTGGGGAATGGACATGTAAAGGGATTGCACGTCCATGGTAAAAGGGAGGTGGCTGGAACCTGCAAGTTTTGAAACTGGTGTGAGGCATCAGATGAATCATGGATGTATGTGGGAAGGGACTGGACCGGGGAGAGAAGACTGAGTCAGAGCAGGAAGAGATGAGTTCATGTGGGGCAGGAGCAGGCTGAAACAATGGGTCTGCCCAGACAATCCTGTTTGTGAATTTTTGGAAGGAGGTAGAAGCGAGCTGTGCAGGTCTGGGGGACTACCAGCTTGGAAGCAGTTCCGTTTTTGTCCCTGTTTTGCAGCGTCCGCAGTCCTTTTACTTAACTGCAAGCGTTGAGCAACACAGGTTCAAAAGCTGTCTGAAGAAAATGTACCACTGTTCTTTAGAGTAGAAGTACTCCATTGAATGTAAGCACTTCGGAGACCTCGAGGTCATCAGAGCACAATATCACTGAGTATTGTTGACTCACTGACAAAGAAAACTACAGTAATTCACGATACACAAAGAAATGCAGTTGCCCAGCACCCATCATCAGGGTGAATAGTAATTAAACATTTCTATCTACCTGTTGTAGAAATTTGACAAGTGTGTAGAGCGTCTGAAGACAATTTTCAATGTCTTGCATATCATTTCAGCGTGCGTCTAAGGAATAGGATACTTGCCCCTTCGAGCCTGTTCAACTCTTCCTGACTGAGCTGATTGCTCCACTTTCGCACCCATCTCCAATAACCTTTTACCCCTTTGCTTATTAAGAATGAATCTATCTCTGCCTTAATATTCAAAGGCTCTGCCTCCAGCATCTTTTGAGCAAGAGAGAATTCCCAAGACTCCGACTCAAATTTCTCATCTCGCTTAAATCGACTATCCTTTGTTTTTGAACTGTGTCCTCTGGTGCTTCAACTCTCCAACAGGAAGAAACACCACTTGGCATTCACCCTGTCAAGATCGTCTGTGTTTCTAAAAAAAATTCACCTCAATCTTCTAAACTGCAGTGGACACAAGTCCAGCCTGTACAACCTTTCCTCAGAAAGACAACTACCATCCCAAGTATCACTGCTTCCAGTTTCAGTTTAACCGTGAATGACGATTCATCCCTGGGAATTTCTCTCTTTGGAATCTGTCTACTCTGAGCATTCTGAAATATCCCCTTCAATTTCTGCCATTACATCTCTCTTGACTAAATTTGACAAATCACTTCAGCAGGCTCTCCATCCGTGCTGTCACAAATGGCCCTCATTTAAATTTAAAATACTAGGCTTGGGGCCCACTTTGCACATGAAGTAAAAGTAAAGTTTGATCATGTTATGATCGTTGCTACCTCGCAACACTTTCAGTTAGAGATCACTAGTTGATCCAATCTTGTTGCACAATACCAGACCTGATCAAGCTTGCTTACTGGTTGGCTCCAAAGTGTCCTGTTCAAATAAATGATCTCAAAAGTAATACAAGACTCCTCATCTAGACTATTTTCCCCATTTGAATTTTTGAGTCAATGTTGAGTGTGTGTCCCACACTGTATCTTTCTGACGAGCTCC
The DNA here is from genome assembly GCA_024137785.1 of Ginglymostoma cirratum. Classification (NCBI taxonomy): domain Eukaryota; kingdom Metazoa; phylum Chordata; class Chondrichthyes; order Orectolobiformes; family Ginglymostomatidae; genus Ginglymostoma; species Ginglymostoma cirratum. The sequence goes on from JAHRHZ010000003.1 coordinate 6,437,598, forward strand.
TTTGTTTCTTTATTTATACTCCAGCCTATTATGTGGTTACTTTTGGGGGTCTACACACCATTCCCAGAACTAACTCTTTGCCATTGTCATTTCTCATCTGTTTCAAGACTGGTTTTACATCCTAGTTTCTGCAAACTTTGTTCATCCCCTTCTGTTGCACTAAAACCATACTTCATTAACAGAGCCTCTCTTCCAGCTTTTCTTAGCCCCTTGTCTTTCCTAAGTGTCCTGTACCCTTCAATATTCAGATTTCATTTGATGCCATCCAGCCAGACGTCTCACTCGTAATTCCTATCAGATTATTTCTTTGGCGATCACTTCAATTTTACTTCAGATGTGAATGTCTTTAGTTCCAGGTATTATGGGAATATCTAAGTGTTTCATAAAACGGCATCCAGGACTTCTGCTTCCCTCAATGGTATGCTCAGGCTGAAAATGGTAGTGGCTTGCGCTGGGCTACCCACATCCAATTATGATTCGCCACCGCCACAAATTAGGGCAGTGATGAGCAGACGATAAACAAAGTGGAGGGAGGCAACACACCTCATGAAGGAAAGACTCATAACAGACTAAGTTTTGTCTTCACTCATTTACCACTCACTCTTAAACCTTCTTTGTCAAGCATGCCCTCTTCGTATTTGGAAAGGCTATATTGCAAGCCTCTGACTTCTCCATTGTTGCCTGATATTTCTTGTGTGACAGGAATCAGAGCGCTTTGGTACTGGGCCATGTGAGCTATTTTGATAGCGTGCCGATTGTAATTAAACAGTGCAGATGCTGTGAGAGAGGTGTGGGTGCTGAAAATTTGAATATACAAAGTGAGAGAGTAGGAGGCTGAACAGATGGAGTGACGCAGGGAATGTGGCAGAGTTGAAGGCAGGTAGAGAAGGGTGTGGTTTAGGTGGTGGCAGAGTAATTAGAGAATAGTTCAAGTGAGAAGAAGTGAGGTGCCTATCTTGTCAACTGTGGTGAGATTATTGAAGTTATTTCCAAATCCCAGAGATGTTTTGACAATTAATCTCTTCCCTTTGCATCTGAAGTGACCCCCTCCCACTGACAGTTGAGGTGTTGCCTGGAAGACTTATGCTGCTGAGAGGAGCACACTCACATAGCCAAGGATTTTCAACTGTGCAGACAGCCCCTGTGGGATCCCTGAAACAGCCTGCAGTGACTTTGAAACTGTTGACAATGCACCTACCATCTCCAACCAGAATGCACACTTTTGCTTGAAGATATGGTACCTGCACTTACAGAGAGGCCAGAGTCCCCATTTCCCCCAGTAAGTAACATGATTAAAAACTGGCTGTCCAAAAAAATGAAAAATAATACGAGTCAGGCACCAGTTTTACATAGTCCCTGTCCTGACATGAACAAGTGAGTGCAAGTGGGTGCAAATCAGCTGTCCAGGTCAGCATTCCTCTGCCCCTATACAATAGCAGGCCAGATCAGCCAGTGTCCACCTCAAGCTTCTGTCAAGAGATAAAATTTGAATTACTTAATTACTCAGTGATTGCCAAATATTTATAGCCTTCAGGACTCTTTGGGTTGACTCGAGTTTCTTTTGGTTAAATATGAGTTGTGTCATCTTTTGGAGTGTTCTCACATTGAGGCCCAGCAAGATTTTTCACTGTATCATGCCAATCTCAGCTCATGAACAATCTACCCAACCCTTGTCAGCCTCCCACACTCCAAATCAAGACTCATCTTATCATGCTGAGCAATTTGCCACTGCCAGCCACTGCCAGGAGATCCCAGCATGGTCTGGTCTCCCTGGTAATGGTGCATATAATGGCCATGTAAACATGGCACCATTGTGCAAAGTGTGCCTGCAACAATACCAAAATCGTAGTTGCTGATCCAGCCTGAGGATCAGCATTCAAGTGTAGAAACATGCTTTAAGTGGACCAGAGAAGTCCCTGAGGGTTCTTAGAGGATGGCACTTTGGATGCCCATGTGTGGATTATATGTGATCCGTGCCCGTGGACTATGACCTGAAACGTTGGTGTCCGAGTCCAACATGGAGGTCCTTTAGACCAAGCTCAAGCGGAGGTCCCAGGATCCCTGCCTGTCCAGGCTGACAGAGCTTCTTTGGCCTGTTTGCTATTGGCAGGAAGCTAATATTAAAGCCTCAATTGGCCTCATTAATTAAGGTGTTGAACAAGCTGTAATCCTGCTGAAGAGACAGCTTGCTGCTTCCTAGTGAAGAACTCACCTTGCTGCACAGCAAGTGGGTGAAGGTTTCAGCGAGTTGTGCATGACCTCGCTGAAGGCCTCACCAAACCAAGAACGACAAGGGAAGCACATGGATGGGGTCACCAGCCACCTGCAAGTTCCCTACAAGCTGCATCCTCTCCTGACTTCAAAACATGACCTGTTCCTTGACTGTCGCTGGATCAAAATCTTAGAACTTCCGACAACCAGCGTGGATGTATCTGCACCAAATGGACTCCAGCAATTCAAAAAAGCAACTCCTGTCCACATTCTCAGCAGCAGTTTGAAAGATTAAACAAAAATGAAAGCCTGGCTTTGCCAGCAATGTTCCAATTCCCAAGAATGAGTTAATGTTCCTATATCTTCTTTGTCACAACCAAGTTTTTCTCCATATCTTTTTTCTAAAATAAACCATCACTTATGGTAATTTAGTTACGTGGAACGACAATCTCACTGTTCAGAGCCATCCCTAGGTAAGCTGGGGTAAATCACAGTGGGTGCCCTCATGAAGTCTGTATCTGCAGGTTTGCTTTGCTGTGATTACAACTGTCTCTTATACATGAAGGAAATGGGGAATGTATAGTGAAGTTCATTTAATTTTTAAACTTGTCGTCAGTCACACAATCAGTGCCAGGCTGTCAACATTCCAAAATCTACCTTCCCACCTTCAAACCTAACCAGAAATGAAGGGTAACATTGTGCCACCCTCACCTATTCAAAAAGGTCACCCCCATCCCGACTTCTGGTTCCTTCCAAGTGTCTGATTCACCCATCCTCTGAATGATTACGGTTTCATTTCGACCAAAGCAGTTATTGATGAAGAGATCCAGCATTGCCTCCAGTGTGCTAGCGCAGCCTTCAGCACCTCAGGAAAAGGAGTTCGACAACAGCATCAGATCTAACAGCAAGAACATGGTGTGCAGAGCTGTGGTGGTTCCCATCTCCAGCGTGGCTATGAGACATGGACTGTGCACAGCAGACACCGCAAGGTGTTGGAGCAGTACCACCACCAATGCTGCCTATGCAATACTCTGCAAACCGCTGGCAAGACTGAAGTGATATCCCCTGACTGCACTTGGTTGGCCGTGATGGGCTTAGCATATTGGCCAATGCAAGAGTCCCCAAGCAGGCCCTCTACTGCCAGCTCTGAAACAGCGAGTGAGCCCCAGGTGGACGGAGGAAATGCTTTAGTGATATCCTCAAGGATTCACTGGTGAAGTGCAACATTCCCACTGACACCTGGGAATCACTGGCCCAAGTCCATTCAGTGCAGAGGAGGAGCATCCAGGAAGGCATCGAGCACCTTGAGATTTGCTGTTGGGAAAAAGAAGAAGCTAGGCAAAAACAACAGAAGCGGTGCCCTGCCACATCAATGCCCAACCCGCCCCTTCAGCCCCAAGTGTGGTAGAGTCTGCAGAAGCCACATGGGACTGTACAACCACCTACAGACTCAGCATGAGGGACCACCAATCAATGATAACAAGGTGTGGAGCTGGATGAACACAGCGGGCCAAGCAGCATCATAGGAGCAGGAAAGCTTGACGTTTCGGGCCTAGACCCTTCTTCAGAAATGGGGGAGGGGAAGGGGGTTCTGAAATAAATAGGGAGAGGGGGGAAGGCGGATCGAAGATGGATAGAGGAGAAGATAGGTGGAGAGGAGACAGACAGGTCAAAGAGGCGGGGATGGAGCCAGTAAAGGTGAATGTAGGTGGGGAGGTAGGGAGGAGATAGGTCAGTCCAGGGAGGACGGACAGGTCAAGGGGGTGGGATGAGGTTAGTAGGTAGGAGATGGGGGTGGGGCTTGAGATGGGAGGAGTTGAATAGGTGGGAGGAAGGACAGGTTAGGAAGGTGGGGACAAGCTGGGCTGGTTTTGGGATGTGGTAGCGGGAGGGGAGATTTTGAAGCTTGTGAAGTCCACATTGATACCATTGGGCTGCAGGGTTCCCAAGCGGAATATGAGTTGCTGTTCCTGCAACCTTCTGGTGGCATTGTTGTGGCACTGCAGGAGGCCCAGGATGGACATGTCGTCTGTGGAATGGGAGGGGGAGTTGAAATGGTTCATCACTGGGAGGTGCAGTTATTTAGTGAGAACTGAGGGTAAGTGTTCTGCAAAGTGGTCCCCAAGCCTCCGCTTGCTTTCCCCGATGTAGAGGAGCCCACAACGGGAACAGTGGATGCAGTATACCACATTAGCAGATGTGCAGGTGAACATCTGCTTGATGTGGAAAGCCTTCTTGAGGCCTGGGATGGGGGTGAGGGAGGAGGTGTGGGGGCAGGTGTAGCACTTCCTGCGGTTGCAGGGAAAAGTGCCGGGTGTGGTGGGGCTGGAGGGGAGTGTGGAGCGGACAAGGGAGTCACGGAGAGAGTGGTCCCTCCAGAAGGCAGATAAGGGTGGGGAGGGAAAAATGTCTTTGGTGGTGGGGTCGGATTGCAGATGGCGTAAGTGTTGGAGGATGATGCGTTGGATCTGGAGGTTGGTGGGGTGATATGGTTTCATTTATTTGACGGCATCCTGCAGCACTGCTCAGCAAACGGGTACACTATTGTTACAGAAAAGCGCAGTTGCAACTCCCTCAGATTACATGCTGCAAACTAAACTGGGGCAATGGGTGCTGCTTCCACTTCCAGGCAGCTTGCTTATCAGCATTTTCCAACAATTGCTTGATAGGTTTAAGCAAATGTCACTGCTTCAGAAAGTGCTCTCTTATTCACCGCAAGATTAATAACGCACGTCAAACCTTAATTTGGCTCAACAGAAACTGGAAAGAATGGTCTGGTCCTGCCTAAACTGGGCATTCGACACAATTCCAGCCAGCATCCTGGGCATAACAAGGTATAATTAAGAACTGCGTTCTCCACCTCTCAAATCTAGATGATCTAGCACTGAGTAATGGACTTGTAATTCCTTTTGCCGCCCCTAAAATCCTATCAATATTTTACTCTGAAACTGACAGAAAGTGTGCCAAAAACTGATTTTTTTTTCTTGCAATCCAATAAGAAAGCTCTGAGCATGGCATGATATAGAAAGAATCAGACATCAAGCACAGAGCCTAAACTAAGCTATTAGAATCAATATCTGCCACAGGGAAATCAATAGCAAAAGAAAACACAAACAATGGAATGATATATACATCTATATTTGGTGGCCACATTACTTTTCTCTTCAAGAGTACATCATTTTCTGTCTGCTGATGCTTTCCCAGTTATTGAATCTAATTTACTAATGCCTTTCATTCAGTTAGTTTCATTGGTCTCCTGATAGTCGAGAACAAGTCCTCAAGTGGAAGCTGGAAATTGATGTTTCGTCCAGCTGTGCTTTTTATTATTAAAATTGAGAAACTTTGTGTTTGGAAGTCTTTCATTGCACACTACTTCCATAATGCACCTATTAACCAGGAAGTTTCCTAAAACAAACATCGTATTCCTGGGAATGCAAAGTGGTAAATTTGGCAGAGAAACTAATGGACTTTTTGGGCAATGTTTACAGGTTAGAAGAAAACTTAGGGTTTGATTGGAATGGATAGGGGTACGTCATATCTTGACCAAAGTTGGATGAATTTATCTATGTTGGTGACCTTAAAAGGCAAAAGCTCATCGTAGTCTGACAAATATAATCCCAAGTCTTTCTGGGCTGAGAAATGGAGTTTTTTAAAAACAAGATACACTGCTGAAAATTGAGGGATTAGGAATAAAAGGTAGCAGTTGCTCAGTAGTGGGAATGTAGAAATGTTTCCAGCAAAAGCGGCTTAGGTGGCGTATTTTGAGTTAAGATTGAGACCATTTGGTTTAGGATGACTCATTTTGGGCTCACGTTAATTCTGTTTCTTTCTCCAGTTGCCAAAGCTGCTGAGTTTGTCAAGCATTTTGTTTTTGTTCCACATAGCCCTTTTGATTATTTTTTGCCTTTGTTCTTGACATTTTTATCATGTGTTTATAGACCCCCAATAGTGATTCCTCTCACATTCTTCTGCTTCAAAAAAAATCTAGAGAATAAGCTTTCATCTTGCAACACAAAAGGCTGCAAGTTTGAATGTGACAAAACTTATATTAATTCTATTTTCTTCAAATTACAGCTATTAGAAATTCCAACTTCCCAGAAATGAAAAGGTTGACACTTTACATTGACTACATTTTGAAATTGGCCTCTATTTAAAAGGTGATTATTACAGACTTTTTGATGTAACTCTTAAAACACAATGGGAAACTTGTTTTCATGAAATTGCAGCCTTAATTCTTGGGGGGGTAAAAAATAAGCAGCAGGTACCCAGTTTAAAAAGATGCCCCGTGGAGAAAGTGGAGAAGGAGAAGGGCTTTGGAGATTTTCAGATTGTTCCTTTAATTACATCTATCATTGCTGGTTTTCTTCATTGACAATTACGGCATTACATACAAATTGTTTTATCAAAGCCTTCTGGACGTTCAGAGGCGAGTCATGGCGTGCCACAGGTATCTTCTTTGCCTTCTGACTCAGACATCAGTGGCCATCAAGCTACTTCACCCGAATCATGACAAACATCTCCTCTCCACCCTGAATACACAGTTTGGCCAACTTCTGATTCATTACATTTCTGTGCCATAATGTATGAAATATAAGAGCCCCTACCTACACAATAATTTGGTCTCCCTTCCCTCTACACTGATGGGCATTTCAACACAGAAGTGAGCTTATCATGCACTATTTATGGTAGTAGGGAAAATTCTACTCACACAGTGCTCAAGGTGGCTCCCCAGCTATTTGTACTGCAATAAGTGGGTCTCAACTGATGCCTGTTTCTCCAACATTAGATGGTACTATTCTGGGAAAAGAGATCGGAGTACATGTGCAATTTTTTTCCGTTGAATGACAAAACATCTGAATATAGTCACAGTGTTAGCTGTTTTACTTTGTAGCTTGAGAGCATTTTGTCAGTGTAAATGACTGAACTAAGACTTGGACCTGAATGAGAGAAACATATTACTCCGCTACTTTCATATTAGCATAAATCATAGAGTCATACAGCATGGAAACAGACCCTTCGATCCAACTAATCAAAATGAAACGAAACTAGTCCCACCTTGGCCCATATCCCTCGAGACCTTTCCGATTCATGTACTCATACAAAATGTCTTTTAAATGTTCTAAATGCATTTGTTCCGTATTAGTGATCAGAGCACTGGCCTGCAAATAGGGATGCTTGATGGATCAAGGATATGGGACAAGGTTAATCCACTTGGGCAAAGGTTAATTGTGGTGACTGTGCACTGCTGTGGCATGCACTCCCTCCCCCTCCCCAAACATAAATCACCAAAACATATTACCTCTTTACTCAGAGTGTGTTTAGAATGTGTAAGTCCTCTCTTTAAGTTGTAGTTGATGTCAAAGCACTTAAGGGGAAGCTACATAAACAAATTGACATGGAGAACGAGTGAGCTACACTGCATAAATTCACCAAAGATTCTCAGGCAGCACCTTCCAAACCCATGACCACTTCCATCTAGAAGGATGAGGGCAGCAGATACATAGAAACACCACCATCTACAAGTTTCCTTCCAAGCCACTCACCATCCTGACTTAGAAATATCGCCGTTCCTTCATTTGTTGCTGGGTCCTACAATTCCCTCCTCAGTGGCATTGTGGGTCAGTCCACAGCAGTTGGACTGCAGCGGTTCAAGAAGGCAGCTCAATACTAGCTTAAGGGTAACTAGAGATAGGCAATAAATGCTGGCCAGCCAGCAACGCCCACATCCTGCAAAAATGAATAAAAAAAGTATTTTGAAGTCAACATATGCATGCAGGTTCAACAATGAGGAACGTTGACTGTGAACCACATGCATGTTTACAACTCTTGCGCTCTGTTGCAGTGTTACATCTAGCACACTCTTTAGGTTGGCAATGTTCTTCTCCACAGGAAGTTTGGATGCAAAATAGTCATTTAGTGTCCCACCCATCTCCTATGGTTCCACACACAGGTTGATCTTTAAGGGGCCGTATTCTGTCCCAAATTACTCTTTTGTCCTTAAATGGATTTGTGGAATCTCTTCGGATTTTCCTTCACACAATTTGGTAAAGCTATCTCACACTCCCTTTTTGCCCTCCTGATTTCCCTTGAGTATACTTCTCTTGCCTTTATACTGAGGGATTCACTTATTGCTGAACTGTTAATCCAGAGACTCAGTTCATGTTCTGCAGATCAGGGTTCGAATCCCGCCGCAGCAGATGGTGGAAATTGAATTCAGTAAAATATCTGGAATTAAGAGTTGAATGATGACCATGAGCCCATTGCCAATTGTTGGAAAAACTCACCTGCTTCACTAATGTCCTTTAGGGAAGGAATCCTTACCTGGTCTGGTTTACATGTGACTCCAGACCCACAGCAATGTGGTTGACTCTGAACTGCCCTCTGGGCAAGTAGTTCTTGCCTATGGACATCAAAATTGGCCTTACTCCAACTTAAAACTTGAACTTTTAGGTCAGGTCTTTACTTTTCCATAACCTGCATTTTAAAGCCCCTTCATTTCTGTCTAAGGCCCATGTTAAGGAGGCCGATTTTACAATTTACTAATTGGACATCACCCACTTTAAGCAGTAGCATCCAATAGGTTGGTTGTCTGAAGCAAGAGACAAGTCCTGAAATGGATCAAGATTGTGCAAATTCATTTGAGAAGCAGGAGAATTGCATTTCATTTGGTTAAGGCAACTGATTGGGTAGAAAGGCAGTGCCTATCACTCAAGCATCTTCTACTTCCCATTTCTCATAAAGCATGGAATCCACGCTGTGTTTCAGGTTCAACAAGACTTCCTCTTGTCCCAGTTTATCTCCATGTAGAACATCAGTGCAAGAGTTCCTTAGTCGTCTCCAAGGACCAACCAAACTCAGCCGAGAAGGGTCTAGGCCCGAAGCGTCAAGCTTTCCTGCTCCTATGATGCTGCTTGGCCTGCTGTGTTCATCCAGCTCTACACCTTGTTATCTCTGCTTCATCAATAACCTTCCCTCCATTACAAAGTGAAGTGGGATGCTCACTGATGTTTGCACAGTCTTCAGCATCATTCATGACAACTCAGGTTCTGAAAACACCTGTGTCCAAACAGAGTAAGACTTGGCCAGGCTGAATTTGGCCTGATAAGTGGCATTCACACCACAGTTTAAACAGGCAATGACCATTTCCAACAAGAGAAAATTCAGTCAGTGACTTTGACAGTCAATGGCATCACCATCACTCAACCCGCCACAACCAATGTTTTAGAGAGAGTAGCCTCGACCCGAAGCTGAACTGGACTAGCCACCTAAACACTGTGGCTGCAAAAGCTGATCAGAGGCTTTGGAGTTCTGCAGTCCATAAATCACTTCCTGTCAATCATCTGCAAGACATGAATCAGGAGTATGACTGATTATTCCCCATTTCCTTGCATGGGTGCAACTCCAACAACATTCAGGAAACCCGTCACCATCCAGGATAAAGCAACACTCTTGTTTACATTAGTGATGAAAGGATTGCACGTTAAGATGGTGGAGGATGGGATGTCACATTGGCAGCAACATGCACTGCCTGCATCATGGTCCGCAGCAATTGACGCAGGCTGTTTTAACAGAACTTTCTAAACCCAGAACCTCTTCCACCTAAGGATAAGGGCAGCAGATGTCTGGGCAAACCATGAATGCACTACCTGCAGGTTCCCCTCTGAGTGACTCACCATTCTGATTTGGATGTAGATTGCCATTCCATGACCATAATCCTGGAACTATCTTCCTAACGGCATTGGGGGATCTACCTACGCAATATTGACTGCAGCAGTTCCAGAAGGCAGCCCACCACCAACATCACCATCTCAAGGGCAGGTAATAAATTCTGGTCTTGTCTGTGATGCCAACATTCCGTGAGTGAATGATTTTAAAAGAGTCAGCAAAATAATTTAAATTCCATTTTCCTTCATTGGTTTATTTGGCTCTCCTTGAAAGTCTGAAAGGGATTTGTCTCAGCTACAACTTACGTTAATCAGTTCCACGTTCTAGTTCCAGTCTGTTTCTAGAGATGGAGTCTCAATTCTCAAAAAGATAAACATTTTCAGTGATCACTTGCAAGAATTATCCAAACTGTTTACGTCTGATTTTCATTCATAAGTGTGAATCAAACAAGTTGGATAGGACAAGGAGTTGTTGACCACTTGTTGGCCAGAAATGCCAACTGGCCATGAGTCGGAATGCAGTGTCCTGTCGTTGGAGAACATTGGCCCAATCCCTGCCACCCAAGACAAGGTCCTCACATTGTGAAGGAGAAGTTTGGAGTCTGGAGGGAATGATAGGCAATAGGGCTGCTCCTGAACTCCCTCCTAAAAGTAAACTTGTGAAACTTTGTTCATGGCTTCTCCTCCTTGCTGGCATGATACAGTACAAAAGCTATTCCTTACTCCTGCATAAACCAAAGGTTGAAATAGCTATCATGCCCAAGAGACATCCAAAGACCCCATTAATGTTCCAGAGACCCAGGTTCAAATCCTGCCATGAGAGATGGTGGAGTCCAAATTCAATGAATATCTGAAATTAAGAGTCTAACGATGACTATAAAATCATTAACAATTGTTGGGGAAAACCTCACCTAGTTCACCAACGTCGTTTAGGGAAGGAAACTGCCATCCTTACCTGCTCTGGCTTACACATGACTCTAGACTCTCAGCTTTGTAGTTGATTCTGAACTGCCGGATGGGCAATAAATGCTGGTCTGGCCAGTGATACCGATAAGGGAAAAACAAATTCCATCTGTTCAGAAGACCAGGATCAACTTAAAGACTACTGGAAGCAAGTTGGATATTGCAGGAGCAGCTGTCGTGACATGTCTTCCCAGATGGACAGAATCAGAATTGTCCCCCATGGTGTTTGGATTGACTATCACAATATGGCTGATTATTTACAGCAATGAATCAAACTCCAAGTGGAATAAAGGAAGGGATTGCTGTCTGTGACTCCCAAGGACCTCATTAGTGCTGAAATGAGATTATTTTACAGAAACCTTTACAAAGTGATTACTTATCAGCTTGATTGATGAGAGTTAGTTCCTGCAGAGGCATATAAAAACTGATTGTGGTCAAGCTGGGTTGTTTTAAACTGCATTTCTTGGTGACTGCGATGTAGCTTTTATGTCAGCTTAGCACTTAAATCTTCCGAGTACATGTATTGTTTAAGTATCTGTGAATGTAGCAAAGCCCAGACTCCTTTCAGTGTTACCAATCATAAACAACAGGTCTTACTTGACCAAGGGCTTCAACCTATGCCTGAAGTAAAAGCTACCAACAAGTTTAGTGAGGAAAGTAATTTAAAACCATAATGCTTGTCAAACACAAGTCGTGCATGCCAGCACAGTTGTGGGCTGAAAGGCCTATTTCAGCTCCCAGTTTGTCGAGTTAGCTGTCAAACTAAGCTAGTACCTGCAAATGACAAACACCTTTTTTCATGTGTGATCAATTGCAATAATTTACTTGCAATAACAAAATCAATGTTTTTACAATATCTGCACCACCTTTGTACTCTTACAAATGAAGCCTGCATGTATCGCAACTGCATCTTTGCGCAACTGTGCAGTCAGCAACGGAGTTGGTGGAAGAGACCACTTGCTGTTTGTGAAAACTGGGCTAAATCACCTCTGCGGCTTGAGATCTCTGGCTACAGAAGGTCACTGAATATGTGCCAGAGCATCCTCCTCAGCCTTGATCACTGCAGGCAATGGAATCAAATGATAGAGCAACATGAGAAGGAGCTGCTCACCCTGGGTATCTCCCATTGGAGCAGCTGGCATGCTCCTCTCCCTATCTCCCTGGAGAACAAGTGACACAGAATCGAATGTCTAGGTGCCCCATCCCCTATCTCCACATTGCTGTCTGGAGCCCTTAGCTACAGTGGCTAAGTCAAGTCAAAGAACAAATACATCTTCTGATAGAATGTCAATTCCAGGGAGAAAGCCAGTGCACACATACACGTGAGACATGGGAGACTTCATGGCTCGCAATAGTTGTGTGATCTCTTGGATTCAGGAGGACACGCCAATGAGGCTCATGAGTAATAGGAAGGGGGGGTTGGGAAAGAGAGGGAGAGAGAGAGAGGGGGGTGGGGGGCAGGGAAGAGAGCGTTCACTAAAGACAGTAAAATGTGAAAGAAATGCAAAGGCAAACTGAAAGGCCAAGGTAAAATCAAAGGCTAAGGGAGAATCCATGCCACATATCAGCCAGCCTATTGGTTAGTGGATCGCCGAGACACGGTTGTGTACTTTTGAGTATTTTTCTTGCCTCTGTTTCTTCAGCCTTTGTCATTTACCCTGCTACACTGAAGTCAGTCAGACAGCACAGAAGCAGACCCTTCGTCAACTCGTCCCCAACTAAAGTAAAGTTTGTCTATTTGCCTGTGTTTAGCCCACATTCCTCTAAACCTTTCCTATTCTGTCTAATTGTCTTTTAAATGTTGTAACTGTACCTGAATTAGGAGACACAAAGCAAATCTTATTGATATGCTCAGAATTTGAAGATGTATGAATGAACTGCATGTTTCGTCCTCTGACACCAACTCTACGATGGACTTAAACTTACAGGAAGAACAAAGAATTAGACTTGATCATGCTGCTTCGCACCTGGAATTGACTAAAAAAAATGTTGAATAATCTTCTGGCCAAATTGAGAATGGATATGATTTGGGTGACTGTATTCAGGAGATGGCCATATGAGTACTTCTTAAAGCATGGAAGTATGATATGGGAGCCTAATCGATGCAAATTGCATTGTTGCTGGACTCCTACATTCATTTTCAGGTCTGTCTTGAATATGTCGCTTTGTGATTCGTTACAATGTTATTGCCATTGAGCCACAGTACTGCGGACTGTACCACAGCAAGTTCTGGAATCCTCAGGAAATAAAACTTGTCACAATCATGACTGTAGTTTGTGGGATGTTGTGATGTATCGTTTCCCCATTACTTGGAAAAACTTCAGCAATTAGCACTCGCTCACAATTTCTAACAATAGCCCAAGGTTTTACAATGACGGATGACATTTTTATTTCTTGTAAGCAGTCACTTTACGAGGTACAACATTGATCTCCAAAGAGAGGACCAGCGGTAATGAGGCAGTCACAAACATATACTGCTTTTGCTCACCTCTGCTCCTTCTGCAGACCTGCTTCAAGAGATGCTCACAGCTGAGCTTCAAGCATGGCTTTCATCAAAATTATGAGCTCAATTTGTTTTGCTAGTCCGTGTCTTTTGACAAGGGGATCAAAGGGTCATGAAATAGTAAGAACAGGAAAAGCTCAGGAGAAAATTTCCATCAGTTTCAATGTCAAATAAAGATCAGAAATCTCTTGGAAGAGAATTACAGATCACCATTTTCAGCTGTACAATCTCTGATGTCTCTATGCTCTGCCCATTTTGGTCCTCTCAGGATTTTTGATTTAAACCAATTGCTGGCCATCTTTCACGAATCTGAACCTAATCTGTGGAATATCTTTTCTGCAGTTCAACTCTTTCCTCTTTCAAAAAGAAGCCCTTAAAACCTCTCTAATCACCACACTTTTCATCATCTGGTTCGTTGATTCAGTGTCATCATAACCTTTATGAAATATCTTGATATGTTTTGAGATATGAAAGCGATGTGCAAATACACATTTGTGTGACACATGCAGAATTCTCTGTTCTGTTCCAGAGTAGCAAAGAACTCTTAGCACAACTGGTAATCGATTGGGCATAATGGAGTAAATGGTCTTTCCTTAAAATTGGGTTTTAAATTTCTTACCTCACAAGATGAGCATGGTGGATGTTTCCCATGTCTATGAAAGTTTGCAGCTAAACACTTCACATTGAGACACTTCCACAAAACACTTCTCCCATCCAGACCCTGGGGTCATTCTCTGATCTCACATTCTCTCATTGTGACCACAGCTGCTGACGTTTCTTTGCATTATGTCCATGGCAGTCTGGAACATGGTGGTTTAGCCTGGCATGTCTGATCAGCCCGCTTACCTTGTGAGGAAGCACTCCAATATTAGTCCAAATTCAGCTGCCATTTGCTTTAACGATGTTTCAAATTTCCACATTCAGGCCACAAAACAACCTGCCTTTTCTCTTAGAGATAGTAAGAACTACCGATGCTGGAGTCAAAGATAACGGTGTGGAGCTGGAGGAACACAGCAGGCCAGGCAGCATCAGAGGAGCAGGAGAGCTGATGTTTCGGGTTGGGACTCTGTTCCTCTGATGCTGCCTGGCCTGTTGCGTTCCTCCAGCTCCACACTGCCTTTTCCCTTGCAGTTTTTATATTGCCCTGACAAGCTGGAGGCCAAAGCTTTACTTTCAATAAATAAAATCAGAAATGGAAATCATCACATGCATGGTGGTGTGGCAGCATTTAATGCAATCATTTCAAATTCCACTGTCACTGACTTGAACCAGTCCAAACACCTGTTTATTCGAAACTGCTGCAAGAAGCAAAAGAATTTGGTGGCAATGTTTTAAGAATCCATATTTTAATGCTATATTCCAGCTCAGATCGATTGTGCTTCGCAACCCCTGAAGAAAACATGTCGTCATTCAATTTACTGAAAAGACTATTGGTTAGGATGTTTTGGGAAAGAGTTATAACTTAAGAACCTTCAAGAAATTTGAGAGGAACAGAGCTGTGGAATCTTTCATCATATCCACAGCCTTGTTCCCTTCTTCTCCAAGTGTACAACTCTCCAGAATGTCTCCAGTTCTGGCCATTTCAACATCCCCTATTTCACTCCACCATGAGTGCAGTGCTTATGGTTTCAGGGCCAAGGTCTGGAATTCCTCCCTTTCTGTCCACTTTAAACACTGACCCCTTTCACCATGCATTTGTTGAGCCGTCGCCTAAGTTCATTGTGTGGCAGTGTGTCAGACTTTGCTTGGTAATGCTCATGAGAAGCACCATATTACTCAGTCGACACATATAAGTTGTTGTTGCTTATTAGTCTGTTGGTTAACCAAGATCGTCTCAATGCTATTTGACAAATGAGTGCTCCGAGTTCAAAAATTACTGATGCGCAGAAAGCTAAGCGCATACTTCAGAAAATGGTGAGAACATTTGAGAGTGTGACTTGAGATTTCACCGCTTCACTGGGTGTAATACTCAATTAGTGTGATGATCATTTTTGTCATTTGCCAGCTCAGCTGTCAGATGGGCAGCCTCAGCTTGTACAAAAAGTGACACCACTTCAAGTCTTCTCTCTCCAACTGACATGTGGTGTTGAAATGAAATGTTTCCCTTGACTAACTTGCCTACAGTCCCGATCATCTGATGGATGCAACCAATAAGTTGTTGTGATTGTTGGAAAACTTTATACCCAGGGGGATTTTCCTTCGCTGTTCCTGTGAATCCCACTTCTTCAATTACGATTAAAGTAGCTATTTTAGAAGTTGCTTGTGTTACCTTGGCAATAAAGCAGATGTGCATTATGTCATATCTTGTCACATCTCTGAGCCACCTCTGTGGTGATGATGGGGGGGTGGGAAGGACGCGTGGGGGGGTGTGCGCATGGAGGGTGGGTGGGCAAAGGGGGAGGGAGCTGGATTGATGGGACAAGGAACCAGGGAAAAAACACTGATGGCAGGACCCAATTATAATTTCTTTTTGTTTTATTTCCTGGGTGAGCTGATGGAGACAGAAACTGAAAAATGTTGGGGCAGGCTCCCACCAACTAGAGAATGGGAAGGTCGCAGATGACCTTGCAAGGTGAAAGACTGGAGGGTATGAGTTTAGGTGAATGAGTGAAGGGGCAAACACAGTCTCTCTTGCCTCTAGCAATGCTAATAAAAAATTCCCTTCCGTCACATTCCTTTGGCAGTCAAGTTCAGAATTTTAGGAAATCCAGGTGGCAGCCATTACATCAATCACACAGCTGGCTATTGATTTTATGTATTTTAATGTGGTACACTCACCTTTTCAGTTTAGAAGCATGCATGGACCACGACATGGTGTAGTAACTTGGCAGGAAATGGTCACGCGTCTCAGGTTTAGGATCACGATTGTGTTTCTCAGGGTTAACCACATACCCCAAACTCCTCCCATCCATCTCGGGCAGTTCAGTATCAAGGCAACTGAATTATTTGTCATCTACATTGTACAAAACTTGGCAGCCTGGACCAACCAATATTGAGGCAAATAAATACTTGATGTGATCTTGGCAACATTGGTGGAGGGAAGAATGTTGACCTGAAGACCAAGATAGTGTCATTGAATCTTTCAGGTTTCTGGAACAAGAATATAGGTTCTGGGTTTAATGACACAACTAAAATATGGCATTACCAATAATACGCTCTCTGGAATGTCTGGTCAATGAATGAATGCACATCCTGGCAGAAAATAGTCCCTTCCTAGTTTTTTCTTCCCTGCTTATGGCTTAGACACTGACAATTTAATCATTGAAAAAGGTTTGCAATGAAATTACCACTACATCAAAATTATTGTTGTTTCGGGTTCACTGACAAAATTTAGATTGTCATGGTGTGGTAATGCAAGTGCGGTGAGTGAGCTAATGACTCCAAGTCCATCATTTTGTGTGCCAGTCAAGTCGTTATCTTGTTTCCTTTTGAATAAGCTCACCTCTCTTGCTCTTGAGGGGGTGCAGCAAAGGTTTACTGGGCTGTTTCTGGGGATGGTGGATGTGACATATGAGGAAAGATTGACTAGGTTAGGATTGTTTTCACTGGAGTTCAACAAATGAGGTGGGTATCTCATAGAGACTTATAAAATTCTAACAGGACTGGACAGGGTAGATGCAGGGAGGATGTTCCCGACAGTGGGTGTGTCCAGAACCAGGGGTCACAGTGTGAGGATTCGGGGTAGACAATTTAGGGCGGAGATGAGGAGATATTTCTTTACCCACAGAGTGGTGAGCTTCTGGAATTCATTACCACAGGAAGTAGTTGATGCCAAAACATTGAATGTATTCAAGAGGTGACTAGATATAGCAGTTGGTGCGAATGGTGTCACATGTTATGGGGAGAAAGCAGGATTAGGCTAATGAGTTGGATGATCAGCCAAGATCGTGAAGAGTGGTGGAGCAGGCATGAAGGGCCGAATGGCCTCCTCTCTGTTTCTAGTTATGCATTTCAGATTGGTATTTAAAAGGTCAAAGCAAAATGCAGAAAGGTCTGAAAATTAAGATTAGGAATCATACAAAAATATTTTGATTGGAGGGGCTTTTAAAGTTTCAGTAGAAGATTTTATAACTACGCGCAAGTTCATAGAATTTACAGAAGTTATCCCTTCTACTGAGCAGGTCCATGTTAATGAATGAATAAATTCGGCTTATTGTCACGTGTACTCACATGAGGACAGTGAAAATTTTACAAGTCACCACTTAATGCACCAACTTGGGTACCTATTCTTAGGCACACCGTTTTGGTACAAAGCAGAAAATGAAAAGAAAACAAAGTTTAAAATGTTAAACATAACTGTCCTTTTTACTAGAAAAATAGAAAAGATACACAAATTAACAGTTCAACCTCACAGTCCATAAGCGCCTAGCCATGCTGGGCTCACGTTCATAACAAGGGCTGAACCTTGCCCCAGCCAGCAAACTCCCCCCTCCCAAGTGGCCTGCTTTCACTGTCACTGAAGGCTGCCCAGGCTGCATGGTCATGCTCTTGCTGCTGCTCAGGATCACTGCCAGCAATGCTGGGGACCTCTCTCTCCACCGTGTTGGGCTCCCCTTCCCTGAGTGCTGGCCCGATCTCCTCCGCGCTGCACAAACTCACCTCAAATAAAAGGAGATCAAACACTAAGGTTTAAAAAAAAGAGTAGTGAAAGAAGAAAGACAAAAAGCTAAAAGTGAAAATAATACTGTGCAGGGCATTGTATCTGTAGTGTTTAAATTTTCATGTTTAAATTCTGAATGAACCCCCTTCTATTCATTTCTGATTATCCAACACCCCCTTAAAATTCATTGACACTATTTATTTCAACTGCTGTTCATGTTACTAAATATGACATTTGAAATACATCCCGATTAACAAAGTCCCTCCTGGATTGGTCAGTCACTATCTTAGACTTCTGGTGTACTTTCAGAAATTTTGAAGACTGCAAGTCCAACCCTCAGCCTCGTCTTTCAATCAAGAAAATGGAGCGAGCTCCCTTTCAGATTTAGGCATTAGCATCTAATTAGTTATTGACCTGGTCCAATTAGCCATAGCCTCTATGTCCTTCAGTCCCATGAGTGGCAAATATATAAAACAGGCAGCAGATTAGTTTTAGCTAATTACATGCTGATTTTACAGCACCTATCATCTGTCACCCTGCTGACAGTTTCATTGAACTCTGTACAGCTTTGTGTACTTATTTGCAAGTTATTTTTTTGACGTAAAAAATATAACAACACTAGCGAATGAGTTGTCATTTTGCATCTGAAATGGCAGCAGGAATGCCAATGCCGGCCACATGCCACCTCTAAGTGAGGGAAATAGCTTACCTCAGGAAATGGACTCCGAGCTGGCCGGTCACAGCCAGTGTGCTGTGCACATGTAAATAAAGAGTGTCTTGGTGATGGGCTACTGGCCTCTGTGCAGTTATTTCAGCATCACTGGGACAGAGCACGTTGTCCCCAAATTTTAGTTCTGGGCAAGGTAATACTTTCCATTTTAGGAATACCTTGTTAGTAAATTCTGCCAGAACTGTGTGGAGAGGTATAGTACAGGCGTTGGGTATGGAATAAAGGTTCTCTTTATCAAGTTCAATCAAGCATTCCTATGTATATGCAAAATATTGTTTTTCTTTTTAGTCGTTATAAAGAGCCGTCCATTCACTTGTACTTCCCTATGGCCCAGCAATTTGCTTTCCCCCCCTTTCAGTTGTTTACGAGTGACAATGAGTGGGAGCCAGAGCTGTCATGTGGAGTGTTTGACAAGAGGAGAAGGGCAAAATCAAATAAGTTTAATAAGAAGAACAGACAGGCCCAGGTTAGCGAAGATGGTAGTATGAGTGGTCTGAAGTGTACTTATTTTAATGCAAGGGGTATAACAGATAAGGCAGATAAGTTGAGATCCATGATTAGTACATGGGGCTGTGAGATAGACATTACAGAAACTTGTTTGAAATAAAAACAAGGCAGGAGTGACAGCTCAACATTCCAAGATTTAGCAGTTTCAAACGTGTTAAAGGGGGATGTGAAGGAATGGTGGTGTTGCATTACTGGTTAAGGAGAATGACACAGTGTTACACACAGCAAGGCAATGGGCTGAGGTTAGGAATAAGGAAGGTGCTGTCACTATAACGGGGTTATACTGGAGATCTTCCAACAGCCAGCATGGAAATAAATTACTGATATATGGAAGACCGTGCAAAGGTTTAACAACAGTCTTGTTCTTAGTGATTTTAATTTCCTCAACATTCACTGGGACTGCTTTAGTGCCAGGGTATTAAATGGGGGCAGAATTTATTCAGTGCGTCCAGGAGGGATTCTTGAAACAAAAAGTCTATGGACTAACTGTGGAAGGAGCTATCTTAGACCTTGGGCTGGGTAATGGCCAGGAGATCAGAGTTTCAGTGGGAGAGCATTTTAGGAGTAGTGATCATAAATTTGTAACTTCTAAGATAGTTATGGAAAAGGATAAGTAAGACTGTCCTTGGGTGAAAGCGCTGAATTGGAAGAAGCTAATGACACATTATTAGACATGAACTGGAAAAATTGGGATTGGGGCCAGCTGTTCAAAGGTAAATTCACATCTAACATGTGTGAGTCCTTTTGACCAGAGTTCTGGACCAGCATGTTTCTGAGAGGATGAAAGAGAAGGATAGCAAAATTCAGGATGTTTGGACAACAAGAGATGTTCCAAGTTTAGTTAAGTAAAAAAAGAGCAAATGTAAGGCTCTGGAAACAGAAATCAAGCCAGGCCCTTCAGGAGTGTAAAGGAGCCAGAAAAAAGTTTAAAGTAATTAGGAGGGCTTAGTGGGTGGCAATGGCGTAGTGGTATTATCGCTAGACAGTTAATCCAGACACCCGGTAATGTTCTGGGGACCCAGATTCAAATCCTGCTGCAGCAGGTGATGATAAAACCCGGAACTGAGAGTCTAATGAGGACCATGAATCTGGTGCCATTTATCTGGTTCACTTATATCCCCTGTGGCAGGAAACTGCCATGCTTACCTGGTGTGGCCTACATGTGTGTCCAGACCCACAGTAATGTGCTTGACTCTTAATTGCCCTTTGGGCAATTAGGGATGGGCAATAAATGCTGGCCTAGCCAGCGACACCCACATCCTATGAATTAAAAAAAGGATCATGAAATATCTTTGGCAGGTCAGATTAGGGAGAGTCCCAAGGCATGTTATGTGTATATTAAGAGCAATAGGGTATGTTGCAAAGGATAGTTTCACTCAGGGACTAAAAGGGTGAATGTGTGTGTGGAGCCAGGGGACATGGTGAAGTCCTTTGCATTCACCAAGGAGAAGGACGGATGGTGGTGAGTACAGAGCGGGGTGTGTTGATACTCTACACCACCACCTCCTTTAAATGGACATGTCCTAGAGTATCTTGAAAAGCATTAAAGTTGATAAGTCCTCAGGGCCTGATAGGATTTATCCCAGGCTACTGAAGGAGTCAAGGGAGGAGATGCTGGGGCTTTGGCAGAGATCTTTGTGTCCTCTTCAGCAACAGGCAAAGTCTCCGAAGACTGGAGAATAGAAAATGTTGTGTCTTTGTTCAAGAAGGGGGAACAGGGATAATCCAGGAAATTATAGCCGATGAGCCTTACATCAGTGATAGGAAATTATTTGAGAAGTTTCTTAGCGACAGGATTTACTCACATTTGGAGAGGAATGGATTTCTTATGGTTTTATGCGAGGGGGGGATCTTATCTGACAAACTTGAATGAGTTTTTTTTTGAGATGATTCAAGATGTTAAGACACTGGATGTTGCCTCCATGGACTTTACTAAAGCATTTGACAAGGCCCATCATGGTAGGCTGGTCCAGATGATCAAATCGCATGAGATTCAAGGTGAGTTGGCAGATTGGAAACAAAAATTGGCTTGGCCATACAAGACAAAGGGTATTTGTTGGGGGGTGTTTTTCTGACTCGAGGTCTGTGGTCAGTGGTGTTCCGCAAGGATCAGTGCTGGGACCCCTGTTGTTTATAAATTACATCTAAAATGATTTGGATGAAAATGTCTGTGGTCTAATTACTAAATTTGCAGATGACATGAAAATTGGAGGAGTTGTGGATAGTGAGGAAGGATATCAAAAGCTGCAGCAGGATCTAGATCAAATGTAAAGTTGGGTAGAGAAATAGCAAATGAAGTTTAATCCAGACAAGTGTGAGGTGATGCATTTCGAAGGTCAAATGCAAGGCTATACTGTAAATGGCTGGACACTTAGGAGCATTGATGGAGGTCGTACAAGCAGAAAATTTAGCAGGGTTTAAGAGGCATTTAGACAGAGATACAAACAGATAGAGAACAGAGATACAGAACGTGTACAGGCAGATGGAAGTAGTTTAGACTCTCATGATTGTTAGCACAGACATGGTGGGCCAAGGTCCCAGTGCCGTGCTGTACTGTTTCATGTTCACGTTTTTATCCAGTTCCCTTTCCAATGTTAATATTAAAGATGCTTCTACCCTTTCATGGAATTAGTTCCAGTTCACAATACCGTGTTGTATTTCCAAGCAAGTGTACTTAAGGTCTCTGTGCCACATCAGTTCTGTTATCACCCTTGTAAGTTTCTTTTCCCTGCAAATTACACCATTTAAAAAAGGTGTCTGGATGGGTATATGAATAGGAAGGGTTGAGAGAGATAGTCCCATTTGCCAGCTTTTGACCCTAAGTCAGATTGGGATGTCTGGTTAGTGCAGATGACTTGGGACTGAAGGGTCTGTTTTCGTGCTGTATGACTATGACTCTAAGTTACTTGATCACAAAACTTTTTTTGAAGTGCAGTGTCGAGTAAGCTTGTCATTTGTGTACTACAAAGGAGTTCATTCTGACTCATGATCGAGGGGCAGTGATGAAAATTGACATGATATTTATATCTTGTGGCAAGAAACCACGGTAAAATGCTTCAAATAACGTTAATATTTTACTTAATGCAGCAGAGAGTCAGAATTATTTAGCAGCATGAGAGTGAAAATATCATAACACATTAGTCACAGTGTAGGAGTGCTAACATGACCAGAGGTGCTGGAAATTACTGCACTCAAGATCAACTATGTTGCTTTTTCACTGTTTGATTAAATTGCAATGAAGGCACACTTTGGTGCAAAAGCTGGGCTGCCAACATTGTTGTGTTGAGTTTACTTCTGTCCTTTTGTACACAGAACACGGTCCACCTCCCTCATGAGGTAACAAGGTGTAGAGCTGGATGAACACAGCAGGCCAAGCAGCATCAGAGGAGCAGGAAGGCTGACATTTCGGGCCTAGACCCTTCTTCAGAAACGATGATGCTTGGCCTGCTGTGTTCATCCAGCTCCACACCTTGTTATCTCAGATTCTCCAGCATCTGCAGTTCCTACCACGTCCCTCATGTCTGCGTATGGGAATATTAGAAGAGGAGAAATGAGTCTTGACCTGCCATCTTTCCAATATATCTCTCTGAGTATCCAGGCTTGTTTGAAATCTTCCAAATTTATTTGACTTCTAAACGATGTCAATGATGAGTTTTATTTCGCTGTAAAAGTTGAAGAAAATTACAACACTATGTTCTTTCCGATTCAAAAAATGTAGATACTTCTAAAAGGACATCAGCCCGTCACTCTATCCTATAGTAATTCATGCAACAAAATAGTCTTCATTTCGCTAACATGGTTGCCATTGCGGTGTGGACAATATTGTGATAATAGTCATTGAATAAATAACCACTTCCATTTAAGGATGAGTTCCCTTAAATGCCCTTCTTCCTTGATTACTGCCACCCAAAAGCCAGCACCTTTTGATAGAGCAGCACATTCTTCATGTACAATTCCAAAATAGACAAATTGGCTAAACATGTCTATGCTGATGCCACAAACTTTTTCCTGGCTGACTATTGATGCATCACTGATCACTGTAAAATGACACACATTGTTTGAAATTTGTGTCAGTGGACTGCAATGGAGAAAGGACAATTTTAAAAGCAAGGATTGTGGAAGGATTTGCTGCATCTCTAAAAACTTGGTGAAATTCAATTCTCACGTTTACACTGTTGAACCAAGCAGCAGTGGTTCAGCGTTGGGCCAGTGCCAGGCAATCTGCACAAACTAAGATTCAGTTTGCAACAAGTTGCCGATTAGTTAGAGTTGTGACCAAATGTGGATGCAAATGGTCAATCAGCCTGACAAGTATTTGAATGGCTTTTGGGTAGGTGACCCGCTCGTGGATGCAAACAATACTGGCAGAAGCCTTCAGGAGCTCTGGAAGGGGAGATGGTATGTCCTATGTCCAGGAAAATACCTCAAGCCTGAGGCAGCCAGTTTATTTTCCCTCACCAGTTGCTGTAAGCTATTGCTTTAACCAGTAACTGAGACTTGTCAGGTTAAATGGACCAATCATCTGTGCCTCATACAAAACTGTGCAAAGAACTTGGATAAGAAATTGAAGAACAAAAGATCATGTCAAGCGAAAGGATCCTCTCAGTGAACCATGTGAATTGAGGCAATTGAACTGCTTCCCCAGTTGTTAGCACCCACACCTATAACACCAATGTGTGTGTGAGAGAGAGAGAGTGTATGAGAGAGAGAGAGAGAGAATGTGTGTGTGTGTGAGAGAGAGAGAGAATGTGCGTGAGAGAGAGAGAGAATGTGTGTGTGTGTGTGTGTGAGAGAGAGAGAATGTGTGAGAGGGAGAGAATGTGTGTGAGAGAGAGAGAGGGAGAATGTGTGTGTGAGAGAGAGGGAGAATGTGTGTGTGAGAGAGAGAGAGAATGTGTGTGAGAGAGAGAGGGAATGTGTGTGAGAGAGAGAGGGAATGTGTGTGAGAGAGAGAGGGAATGTGTGTGAGAGAGAGAGAATATGTGTGTGTGAGAGAGAGAATATGTGTGTGTGAGAGAGAGAATGTGTGTGTGTGAGAGAGAGAGAATATGTGTGTGTGAAAGAGAGCGAATGTGTGTGTGTGAGAGAGAGAGAATGTGTGTGTGTGAGAGAGAGAGAATGTGTGAGAGAGAGAGAATATGTGTGTGTGAGAGAGAGAATATGTGTGTGAGAGAGAGAGAATGTGTGTGTGAGAGAGAGAGAATGTGTGTGTGTGAGAGAGGGAGAATATGTGTGTGTGAAAGAGAGCGAATGTGTGTGTGAGAGAGAGAGAATATGTGTGTGTGAAAGAGAGCGAATGTGTGTGTGTGAGAGAGAGAATGTGTGTGTGTGAGAAAGACAGTGTGAGTGTGTGTGTGGGGTGGGGGGCGGCGCAGTGTGTTGGGGGTTGCGGGGTGGTGTAGAGTTTGTCTTTATTGAGTACTGTTGACAGATCATAGATTCTATCGACAAGTAATCAGCTATTTATAATTGTGGTTCATCTTAAGTGCAAAAGCATGTTTTGTTTTGTTAGCCTGGAACAAAAACAGAAGTTGCTAGAGAAGCTCAGCAGGTCTGGCAGCTTTGATGAAGAAAAAAAATTCAGAGTTCCATCCCCGCCTCTTCGACTTGTCTGCCTCCTCTCCACCTATCCTCTCCTCTATCCATCTTCTATCCGCCTCCCCCTCTCTCCCTATTTATTTCAGAACCTTCTTCCCCTCCCCCATTTCTGATGAAGGGTTTAGGCCCGAAACGTCAAGTTTTCCTGCTCCTATGATGCTGCTTGACCTGCTGTGTTCATCCAGCCCCACACCTTGTTATCTCGGATTCTCCAGCATCTGCAGTACCTTTTATCTCAGAGTTAAAGTTTCTGGTCTGTTCTTTAACTCTGATTTTTTTGTTTCTTCACAGATGCTGCCAGACCCGCTGAGCTTTTCCAGCAACTTCTGTTTTTGCTCCTGATGTACAGCATCCACAGTTCTTTCAGCTTTTATCTTGTTAACCTAGGTCTATTTGACATGTAAAAAAGTTGTGAATAGTGTACTTTTAAAAGTCTGAAACTTTTGTTGTGCACAGGGGTGTGAGGCAAAGGCAATTTGATGTACTCTGAAGAAGAGTTCCGCACTCTAACCACTCTCAGGGTGAGCGGAGTTTCTCTTTCTTCTCAGAATTTACTCTAGATCTAGCTGCTGGGTGTTAGCGACAACATTTTACTTGTGATCTTGACCTTTAGACTTGCCTCCAAGCTGAAACATTCTCCATAATTGTGTGACCATTCACGATCCGAAAGCTTCTAACAGCTTGCCCTTCAGGTCTTCTTTTCTTCTAAAGCATTCCAACTTGAATATCACTGCAACCGTAACAATATTGTTACCAACGGAAATTAGTTTTGCCTAGAATCAAATTTGGGGCAGGAAACATCACTAAAACTCACAAAAGGCAAGGGACGTGTGGGCAAACTTGTTTTTCGCAGGAACTCCAATACAGGCTGTTACACTTGCCTTGTCATATTTACTCCTCCACAGTCAACTAACAGTGATAACTTGGTTTGATGTTGTCTCAACGTGCATTCAAATTCAGACAGTGTGCAAACATACAAGATTGAAACTTGGGAAAATTAAAGCAGCACAAATTGGAAGAGGCATGCTGTTTTGATTAATGATTCCAGAAGGGAATGGCAGCACGTTTAAAAGGCAGCCACAGATCAGATTTGTCCTTCGGCTAAAATAAATTTCTGATGCCTCAAAATTTCTGCTGCTGTTTAGCAGCCTGGCAGTCAACCAGCAGATATTCAGCAGTGAACGTGGCTTAATTTAAACACCATTGAAAAGGTAGCCCTTTACAAAGGGATACAAAAGTCATCAGAATTGTTTTGCACCAATATTTTAGAATGTGTTGCATACGTTGCAACTTTGATGGAATAATGGAGAGGCTGATGAAGTTCACAGTCAACGTAGAATCTATTTTAAAATCAAACTATTCGTGCAACCATCAGATGTGCATCGAAACAAGTTCTTTGTGCAATAAAGATGTGAATTTGGCCAAGGTCCAGCTTACTCAGCTATTCAATTTGATCGTGCATGATATGTTTGTGTTTCAATTCTCGTACTCCCATTTTCTGCTGAACTATTCATTCTCCTACCTACAAGAATCTACCTACCTGCACCTTAAAAGTATTTCATGACTTGGCCTTGATTTACTTGAGTTTGAAAGTTCCAAAAGTTGCACGACAACTCAATGTTTTTTGTCACCTGTCCTAAAAAGGGTGACTGTTAATTTGCCTTTTAAACCAATGCCTTCTAAATGTGGACTTGTCCTCATGAACCTTTTGAAACATATTTCCTGAACTGTTCAGATTGGTTTCTTTAAAAGAAAATTGTGATATTCATTCATTGTGACAATGTGGAGAATGGCCAGGTATTCTGAATTCCATTTTGTTGATGGTTCTTATTCCAGGTGAGCCTTCTTGCTCTTGGGATGATGCTTCCCATTTATTATACACAGATACACGTTTACAGTCAGCATCCAAGTGGTGGGTTTTTTTTGTGTTTTGGCGATAAAGGGACGGTGATATTTTTGACCATGTTAATTTAGCCAGGTGCTGAATGGTGGATAGACAAACCAAGTAAGGCAGAGAATTGGAGAAGCGTATGCATAATGCGAAAATGGCACATTGAAGAGAATGTGCTGGTGTGTCTCTTGTCCACCAATTGCATGGCTTGGGAAGATGTAGTAGTGGTGAGCTGCCCATTGACATCGATCATATATGAAGCCATCAATTCAAAACCGCAAACTGACCATATTCAGACCCACCAGACATTTTGTTTGGTGCTTCTTTGACAACATCACTTGTGTCTTTGTCAAGTGAAAAAAAATCTACACCAGAAACCTTCAAATATATAAAGTCAAGGCAAGAATAATTCCATATATCAAGCGACACCTGCGGAAAAATGAACAGATTTAGCATTTCAAATCTTTTGTCAAATAGGACCACGTAAGAGAGATAAAAAGTACTGCAGATGCTGGAGAATCCGAGGTAACAAGGTATGGGGCTGGATGAACACAGCAGGCCAAGCAGCATCATAGGAGCAGGAAAGCTTGACGTTTCGGGCCATCTCCAACACTTCTCTCTCCTTCCTGACCATCTCCAGCACTTCTCTCTCCTTCCTGGACCATCTCCAACACTTCTCTCTCCTTCCTGGACCATCTCCAAAACTTCTCTCTCCTTCCTGGACCTCTCTGTCTCCATCTCGGGTAACCACCTAGAAACCGATGTCCATCTCAAGCCCACTAACTCCCACAGCTACCTGGAATACACCTCCTCCCAACCACCTTCCTGCAAAAATGCCATCCCCTATTCCCAATTCCTTCACCTCTGCCGCATCTGCTCCCAGGATGAGACATTCCACTCCCGTACATCTCAGATGTCCTCATTCTTCAAGGACTGCAACTTTCCCCCCAACAGTGGTCGAGAATGCGTCTCCCGCATTTCCCGTAACTCATCCCTCACGCCCCGTCCCCACAATAAGAACCAAAAACGAATCCCCCTCATCCTCACGTACCACCCCACCAGCCTCCGGATCCAACGCATCATCCTCCAACACTTCCGCCATCTGCAATCAGACCCCACCACCAAAGACATTTTTCCCTCCCCACCCTTATCTGCCTTCC
Organism: Ginglymostoma cirratum; assembly: GCA_024137785.1. Taxonomy (NCBI): domain Eukaryota; kingdom Metazoa; phylum Chordata; class Chondrichthyes; order Orectolobiformes; family Ginglymostomatidae; genus Ginglymostoma; species Ginglymostoma cirratum. Next base: position 6,465,425 of record JAHRHZ010000003.1, read on the forward strand.
GGAGGGACCACTCCCTCCGCGACTCCCTTGTCCGCTCCACACTCCCCTCCAGCCCCACCACACTCGGCACTTTTCCTTGCAACCGCAGGAAGTGCTACACCTGCCCCCACACCTCCTCCCTCGCCCCAATCCCAGGCCCCAAGAAGACTTTCCACATCAGGCAGAGGTTCACCTGCACATCTGCCAATGTGGTATACTGCATCCGCTGTACCCGTTGTGGCATCCTCTACATCGGGGAAACCAAGCGGAGGCTTGGGGACCGCTTTGCAGAACACCTGCGCTCAGTTCGCAACAAACAACTACACCTCCCAGTCGCGAACCATTTCAACTCCCCCTCCCATTCCTCAGATGACATGTCCATCCTGGGCCTCCTGCAATGCCACAGTGATGCCACCCGAAGGCTGCAGGAACAGCAAATCATATTCAGCCTGGGAACCCTGCAGCCCAATGGTATCAATGTGGATTTCACAAGCTTCAAAATCTCCACTCCCCCAACCGCATCCCAAAACCAGCCCAGCTCATCTCCGCCTCCCTAACCTGTCCTTCCTCTCACCTATCCCCTCCTCCCACCTCAAGCCCTACCCCCATCTCCTATCTACCACAATCATCCCGCCCCTTGACCTGTCCGTCCTCCCTGGACTGACCTATCTCCTCCCTACGCCCCCACCTACACTCACCTTTACTGGCTCCATCCCCGCCTCTTCGACTTGTCTGCCTCCTCTCCACCTATCCTCTCCTCTATCCATCCTCTATCTGCCTCCCCTTCTCTCCCTATTTATTTCAGAACCCTCTTCCCCTCCCCCATTTCTGATGAAGAGTCTAGGCCTGAAACATCAATCTTTCCTGCTCCTATGATGCTGCTTAGCCTGCTGTGTTCATCCAGCTCCACACCTTGTTATCTAGGACCACGTAAGAGATGTTTTAAGCAAACTGACACTGGCATGCTGGTGCAGTGAGCACTGAAGGAACGGTCTGGATAGGACAGCACGACAAAATATACCATCCAATCCAGACCTAGTAAGAACTGCAGAT
>JAHRHZ010000003.1:6466856-6479525 GCA_024137785.1 Ginglymostoma cirratum
TGTCCTATCCAGACCGTTCCTTCAGTGCTCACTGCACCAGCATGCCAGTGTCAGTTTGCTTAAAACATCTCTTACGTGGTCCTAGATAACAAGGTGTGGGGCTGGATGAACACAGCAGGCCAGGCAGTATCAGAGGAGCAGGAAAATTGACATTTCGGGTTGGACCCTTCTTCAGAAAAGACCCATTTCTGGAGAAGGGTCCGGACCTGAAACGTCAACTTTCCTGCTCTTCTGATGCTGCCTGGCCTGCAGTGTTCCTCCAGCTCCACACTGTGTTATCTCTGACTCCAGCATCTGCAGTTCTTACTAGGTCTGGATTGGATGGTATATTTTGTCGTGTGGAGTATTTTCAATAATTCCAAGACTTCTAGTTGTGAAATACCCCAGATGTACTTTAACATTTTTACACGTAAGAGAACAGTCTGTATACGAGCGTCCTTCCATGCAACTTTGAGATTTTCCGATCACAGGCATGTATGCCACTTCCTTCTATGACAAAACTATTATAGTTAATCCTTTATGGATCTTACTTCAATAGAGTCCTTTATACTACAGGTAAGAGACAAGAGCTATTAAATGGCATAAAGGCTGCTGTTGCCAGACAAAAGCAGTGGTAAATGGTCGAAATAACGAACTAACAGATATGTCTACAGGGTCATTAAATGGTGGCACAGAATCAATACCAGCATTCACTGGTTGTGAAAATAGGGCACAGGTTATGATCTGAAATTATGGAATGCAGTGTTGAGTCTGGAAGGCTTCAAGTGCTGAATCAAAATTGAAATGCTATTTGTTAACCTTTTCTTGAACTTTACTGCAACACTTTGAGGCCAAGGACAAGAGTGGGAGAGAGTATAAAATGCCAAGAGTTGAGGACTGGGGCCCCACTTGTGGTGGAAGATGTGTTCTGCAAGACCATCATCCACTTTGTATCTGATCTCCCTAGTGCAGAAGGGACTGCATCCTGTACTGCACATGCAGTGTACTGGATTGAAAGCATTACAAAAATCCAACCAGATAGCTGCTTCACCTGGAAGGAGTGTCTGGGGTCTTGAAGAAAGGAAATGGGACAACTTCACCTTCAGTCCTCCTCCTATGCTGGCATGGAAAAGTGCTTTGCAATTAATAGGGAATGCAGGATTCCACATTAGCGTGTTAAGCTTTCCCACCATTTTTCTGTTTGAGAGTGAACTGGCCTTTATTGATTTTGTTGGATGAAGACTGCACAGCCCTGCAAGAGTGTATTTGTACTAGAAGAAGCAGATTCAATGCAATGTTTAAGAGGCATTTAGACAGTCATGAACTGGCAGAGGATAGAGGGATACAGATCTCGTGCTGGCAATTAGGATTAGTTTGGAATAGCCTCATGGTTTGGCACAAACATAGGTGAGCCAAAGGGCCTGTTCCTCTATGTAACTGTGCGACTCTATGTAATCATTTCTGTTAACTCATTTCTTTTCACCATGTGCCATGGTATCTCAAATGTCTGTTTCAATGTATGTAAAGGTAAATTTGATACCTGCAGCAAGATGCTGAGTATATGCACTTCATCCACAATCACTGACTAAAACTCCTGAAATCACCACATCATAATTATATCTTGAAGTGACAGAGATCCCTGTTGTGTTTTTCTTATGAATGGTTAAGACTTATATTCTTCGTCATGTCTTATCAAGTCAGCCAGATGTTTCAATGGCATTTCATACACATAACCTTACTTTGAAGTACAGTGGCAAACATGACAGCAATAAGCTGAATGGCCAGTGACTCAGTTTGCAAGTTGAACAAATAAATACTAGCCGGGACACGGAGGGAACGAGTATGCTTTGTGTGCTGTCTCAAAATTTTCTCAATGCTGTAAATACTAGAGTGGGAGGGAAAGAAACAAGGAAAAACATTCAGAAAACAGGTTGACAAGTGAAAAAAAAAGCTTAACAAGTTAAAATCTGTGCCATATAAAAGAATCAAACTGATCATAAAAGTGCTCGTATTTGCATTTGAAAGGACAAACTTTTGCTGATTATTCTTGTTTATGTAGTTTCCATATCATGACTTGAAAACCGGCCTGGTTATAATTTAGCTGGGTGGTGAATGAGGGGCAAATTATCCGTCAGACCGAGTGCATCAATATTTGTATAGGTCCTCAGAATTCTGTCTCTAAATATAGCATGGTCTTTGGTAGGGCATAGATGCTTGCAGAAGTTCACTTCATAAACTGTCACTCCTTGTAGGATACACCCAGTGAGTGCATCACTATTTACGGGGGGGGGGGGGGCCCGCTGACAATGCATCACTGTTTGCGCACTGTCCCAAGAAACATACCAACATTGGTTGAATGGCCCTGGGAGATTCAGTTTTTGTAAAGGACTCACGGGAGTTCTTAACATTTACAAAGCAGAGCAGTGCCTAGATTGAAATTAGTATGTGCTGTACATTTGGATGTCTTGCAACACAGTCTGAACAGCGCTTGTCTAATCAGCTGAGGCACAAGAGCATAATCTCTTTAGCTAAACTAAACTTTATTTTAAAGCACTCAACGCAGGAGGAATGTTTGAGCTATGTCTTTGATCAGCTAACACTAGTTTGTTCCCACTCGTTTTTTTTTCTATGTGATAACTATGCAATTAAAACTTCACCTTAGCCTCAGTCTATCCAATGGATACCTCCCAGCCAGTAAAAACAGGCTCCTGAACATGATTAGGAGTCACATCTCATTGAATTGAAATGGAGAGGTTGTGCCTTCTGCATAAATAAATTCATTGTCCATCGTATCACAAGCATTTACAAATTCTAATGAGGCGGTCTGTTTTGGGTGTCTGAAAATAAACCAAATTATCACATATAAATACAATAATGCTTTGAATGTTGTAAAAAAATACCTGAAAGTGCATCGTGGAAGTCTCGTCAGATTGAGCCACTTGTGGAGATATTAGGATATTTGACAAATAAGTTGGTTTTCAGTTGTGTTTTAAACAAGAGGACCGTGAGGGATGGCAGGATGATGAATATTCACTGTTTTCATGGCCGGAGGGAAGGGGAGAAATGCTATGGAAAACCATATTCTCTTGTTTCATGTTTACATTCTGTTTGTTCCAAACATTGACGTGCTTGTTGGATTCAAAATGAGCATGGCTGATCCCATGATTTGAGTTGCCAGAAGCTTCTGAACCCCTGCATTAAATCGACATTCCAGAAAAACAAAAGTGACGAGGATTTGGAGATGAGCTACCTACTTACAGCCAGCAAAAGGACAGTGAAGAAGGCAGTTACAGGGAAAGAGAAAAAGGAGTAAAATTAAACAATACCTTGCTGTTTCATCATAATAAATGGGGAAAGAAAAGCAAAATCAATTTAAATTAACCCCTATTCCCCTTTGTCGGAGACACTACACGTATTGACGTTAAGCAAAGCATGATTCAGTTTGGCATTTCCTACAGTTCAGGCACACACAATGTGTTGTAACAAAAACGTTGTTTGAGCAAGAGAAACATTTGCAAATCAGACAGTACTCCCAAAGCCACCAGGGTAACAGGTACTTTGGAACACCATCCATGAAATGCCACTCCATCTCACACACAATTCTAACTGAGAAACTGATGACCACAAGACATTGACCCACTTCTGCTCCTTTCAGCCCTTCAGGTCACCATTCAGTGAAATTGTGGCTCACTTGATAATCCTTCACTCTTTGCTGACTAATACGTGGGCATCCCATACTGTAAGTAATATTGAAGTCCCTTCACCAGAGTGCAGTGAATCAAGAGACAGTGCACTACCACCTCCTACTCTAAAGACTACTGGGAATGAGCATCAAAATGCTAGTTGTTCCACACAAACAGCTTAAAGAACTGCCGTGCATCAAAGAGAATCCTTCTGAGCCTCCAATGGTTCAGAAAACTTGCAAGTTTTGATCATGCTCTGCCACTTATTTTTACTTTATGTAGCTGCTACTTTTACCATAACTTAGATATCACAAATGTGCTGAGAACATCAAAATATTCTGTGACATTCACTGCATAAATGGCATTGGATGTATTGGCAGAAGATTATGAAAATACAGCGGTTTAACAACAGATAGATCGTTTGTCAGAAGCAAATCCTTCAACAGAGCTGACAACTGAGCCTTTGCTGAGAACAACCAATGCTGAAATCTTCTCAGAAGTCCTTGAAAAGGAACTATATTTTAAGCAAGTACCTCATATCTCCAGTATTTGCAGGTTGTGTTTCCCCACACCCTAGCCTGCACATACCTGCTTCAGCACAGACAGGCGTTGGTTGATCAATGGCCTTGCCTTCACTCAAAGTAGGCTGAATACCATGGAAAATCAGTCACTGTCAGCAGGTTTGGGTTCATTTTAACATGTTTATACAAGTGATCCCAGTGCAGTCGTCTTTTGACAGAGCTGGTGTACCGGACTGCATTGCAGTATGACAAATAACATACTAAGCAAAGTTACAAAGGCTTTCTATGCTCCAAGCTGAACTGAGTTACTAGACTTGACATTGCAGCACAGCTGGTGTTCTCCTGGAAAGTGATACACCTTGGTTTTTGTTATTTCAACCAATACAGTGAATAACCCAAACACAAATTAACTCTGTCAGTCCCGATACATGCAAGCAGAAACTCTTCCCTTAAAATCCAAAACAAAAAGCATCAAACAGGAGTGTCTTGATGGCATGACAAGTGATGGATCACACCATTAAAAGATGTCAATGAATCCAACCATTCTGCTCAACTTCTCATTTTAGGGAATTGGATTCTTCTCCCTCACAGAATCGCTGCTGAGTACAGTATGATCGATTCTATATTGCACAATATGTTCCTCCATGGAATTAAATGCCCCATTCATGAGGGGCTCCTGTGCTGACTGGATTTGGATAGATCTGTGATTCAGAATCAAAGTAGTTCATCTTTTTGCAGACTATCAACAATGACTGACGCAAGAAATATCCAGGGAATTTCTCACCCAGGTGGTTACGCTGGGTTCAAATTTTTGTACCATTTAAATCATAGTTACTGCATAGCATACAGGAAGGCCAGGACGTGATGGAATTCTGCATGCGGTGCAGTTTACATGTCGTATACTTAATTCTAAAACGAGGGTCTTAAATCTCACAAAAGAAAACTAGGAAATTATGAGGAGCTAATTAGCTCTGTTACAATTGACAAACACACTCAAGATTTCATGGTCAAGAGTCAATGATGAGAATTTAAACAAAAGCAATAAGGTTTACAACAAATTTACAGTCCAGTGGGGCACAAGTGACCCAAGTAAAGAAAAATGTAAAATCAACCAGGGTTAAAGACTTTAAACGTTTGCATTAAATGAAAGGAAATGGCTTATAAAGGATGCCAGAAAAGTTCAAGGATTGGGAAGAATTTGGCCCTCCTTTACTGGGTTTAAGGAAACTGATCAAGATATGCGATCTATTTTCATGACAATTAACATTGGTAAAGTACAACTAGTGGATGCTCTGTGTTTATCATTTTTGGAAGTTGTTTTTGATTAAGTTCCATACAGGGGATTTGTAAATACTTTTTTAATGGCATATTTTCCATTTGGCATGCAACAATCAATTGGGAATACATAAACGATTTGGAAATGAGACTCCAATGTCATATTCTCAAATTTGTTGATTACACCCAACTGGTTAAATTGAAGCTGAGGAGGATATAAGGGAGCTTCAAGAGGACTAGGACAGGCTAAGAGACTGGGCTAGTACATGGCAGATGTAATATACATGCGAGGTTGTTCATTTTGATCAAAACCACAAATGCAGAATATTTCTTAAAATGGTGAGAGATTGGAAGTGCAGGAACCCAATGGGATTTTGGAGTCCTTGTTCATGAATCACAACGAGCAAGCACGCAAGTTAAGCAAGCAATAAAGAAGGTTTAAAAAAGTATGTTGTCCTTTATTTAGGTATTTGAGTACAGGGGTAAAGGCAGCTTGCTGCAGTTGTGTAGAGCCTTGGTCAGACCTTACCTTGGACAATTGTATACATTTGTCCCTTTATCCAATGACTTGGCAGAGAGGAAGTACAAAAAGAGAGAGAGGATAGACAAGATGAATCTCTGAAATAGTGGGATTGTCTTCATGGAGAGATTTCAGAGACTGGGTCTGTATTCCTTAAAGTTTCAAAGAATGAGGTGTAGAGACCTCATTGGAGTCTGTGGGTGTGCAACAGTGTAGATTTAGATAAAATGCTTTCCATTGTTGGCGAGTCCAAAACTCGAGGGCGTAACATTACTTCCCCATTGGAGATTAAGACTATGGTGAAGAGGAATTTCTTCACTGAGGGTAATGAATCTTCGGAATTCTCTAACCCCATTGGAAACTCCATTATTGAGCACGTTCTGGATAAATCAATAGATTGTAGTCAACTAAATGATATTAAAAGGATATTAAGATAGTGTGACACAATAATTGAAAATAGTTGGTCAACCATGACCTAACTGAATGGTGAAGTAGTCTCAGTGTTGAATGCCTACAGCCGCTCCTGTGTTCTATTCTGTCCAATCTTTCTTTCCTGGTTTTCCACCATAGCAATTCAATGAGAGCCACTCCATGCTCTTTCTTCAATTTTTTTTTTGGTAAATAGCTCATTAACCATTTGCCTTCTGAAAATTATGATTGAATATGCGTCCATAATCACTGAGGCAGCGCATTCCACATCCTAATCATTCATTAGGAGAAAGAAAGCATTTGTCCTCACGTGAGAGATGGTCTTCCCACAACTGTCATGTCCAGCTGGGCCTTCAAATAATTCAGCAAATCTGTGGTCATTGCATGGGTGGCAGACAGCTCAAAATGTTGAAAAGTTTGTATTGTGATTGTCTAATGTGCAGAATTTGTCGCAGCGAAGAAAGTTCAAACAAGTTGTTTTCTTGAAATATCTTTGTGTTCTAACAAAATTTCACCGTTGTCTTCTCACTCAGCAGGGACAGGTAAAGGAGTTAGCCAGCCTGAATCCATGCCATTGGGGACCCTGCCACGCTTCCTAGTTGAACCGGAGGATTCATACATCGTGAAGAGCAACCCCATTAAGCTGCGCTGCAAAGCGATGCCTGCCATGCAGATCTTCTTTAAGTGCAATGGAGACTGGGTCCATCAGAAAGAACACATGCTTGAGGAACACGTGGATGAGTACACAGGTAGTGCAGTTTTCTATGTGTCTTCTGATTTTAGCAGAGATCACGTGAGACAGCAGATTTTAATGTTTAGAAATATTTCTTCTTCATCATTTCTCATTCTCTACTAGACTTTTCCCTGTCTGCTTTTTTCATACTACTCTGCAGTGTCTACTGGCGCCAACAGCCAATCAACATGGCACTTGTCTTCATCAAAAAAAACTTTATTTTCCATTCAATGTCTGAAGGATCTCTTTGCTTCTGGAACCCTTCTCCATCTTTCCCACCAGTCTTTTATCTTGATCATTCCCCAGTTCAGTGTCTGACACCATACTATCCAGCCCTCTTCCTCTTCCACCGTTGAGCTGAAGTGAACTTTTTTTCATTCACGGGATGAGGGCATCGCTGACCAGGTAGCATTTATTGTCCATCCCTAATTGCCCAGAGGGCAGTTCAGAGTCGACCACATTGCTGTGGGTCTGGAGTCACATGTAGGCCAGACCAGGTAAGGACAGCAGTTTACTTCCCTAAAGGGCATCAGTGAACCAGACGGGTTTTTCTGACAATCGACAATGGACTCGTGGTCATCGTTAGACGGTTAATTCCAGATATTTATTGAATTCAAATTGCAGCATCTGCCGTGGTGGGATATGAACCCAAGGTCCCCAGAATATTATCTGGGTCTCTGGATTAACAGTCAAGCGATATTACCACTAGGCCACTGCCTCCCCCAGATCTCTTTGTCCTGCCCACCATCACCCATTTTGACAACCCTTCATACCATTGACCACTCTACATCAGGATGGACCAGCAGCAGCCTCTTCACTGTTTTTTCTCCCCCTCCGACTCAAATCGAACTGAAAGGTCCCTCTACTGTTTTAGAGCTGAAAAGTTAACAAAGTAAAGCTTCCTCAACACTATCCAAAACACTCCCAGCATGGGGTTAGATGGAGTAAAGCTGCCACCACATCGTCTCCATCAAACACCCAGAGGAAAGGAACAGTACAGGGTTAGATATAAAGTGAAACTCTCTCTAATCTTAAACAGCAAATAATTACCCTTCTATACTGTCCTCAAACATTACAAAGGACAGTGACAGCATGGAACCAGATACAGAGCAAACTGTCTCTTCACTATCCCCACCAAACACCCATTGGGACAGGGACAAAACAGGGCCCTCAGTTGACATTGACTGAGACACTCAGAACCCAAGAAACCTAAAAAAGTTTGCATAACACAGTGTGGAGCTGGAGGAACACAGCAGGCCAGGCATCATCAGAGGAGCGGGAAAGCTGACGTTTCGGGTCGGGACCCTTCTTCATTTCTGAAGGTGGGTCCCGACCAGAAACGTAAGCTTTCCCGCTCCTCTGATGCTGCCCGGCCTGCTGTGTTCCTCCAGCTCCACACTGTGTTATCTCTGACTCCAGCATTGGCAGTTCTTATTATCTCGAAAAAAATTTGCATTCTGCCTCACCAGTCGGCTCATTGTTACATCATTTTGCAAAGTAATGCAAATTTCTGACAACTGTTTGACACTTGTAAAGATATTCAAAATCTCTTGTCTTTCAGTTGTAACCCCGTGGAACTACACTACACGGGAACAATAAGTTGCATCTTCAACTGGTCAGGGAAACAATGAAGAGTCACTTACAGTAATTCAGACATACTTCTCAGGCCACACAGTAACTTCAATTTAGTCTGGCTCCACTAAAATATACCCAGATCTGTTACATGATGTGCAATGGTGATTTCTTTTGGCAATGTTCATTTTAGTCCTTTGAATTCGTTCCCACGTCTAAACTTCATTGCAATTTTACACGTTTGAAACTGGTCTCTCAGCAATTTCCGAGCTGAGGGGCACTACATGGAAAGCTTGTCATAAATCCAGCCTAGTGCGTTTGAACCATTCTATGGAAAGCTTTCTTTAAAAAGACAGGCCCTCAGTTATGAAGGTTTCCTGCAAAATCTGCAAAGGAATCACGTCATTACAAAAAAAATGTATACCAATAAATGTAAAAGTTTCACTTCACTTGTTTAAGGGATGGGTGGGAGGAGTATTGTGAGCAAAGTTCTTCAAATTATTATAATGTGAATATCTGATCAGCACAGTTATGAATACATCCAATGGATTTGCAGCAGTACTTGATGGGCTGGCCTCCTCCTGTGCTTAGAGCTCAGGAAACTGCAGTGCGGAGGAAATCAACTTAAGTTGATGCTGACAGGAGAGCTTAGAGCATTAAGAAGCAATGTGATGTGCTGAGTGTCAAAAATCTCATTAGAGGGGAACTGGAGGGACGTAAGACATTTTTTTAAAATCATGTTTATGGTGTGATTGTACGGTGATTGTCAGTGGGCTGGATGTGTAATCTGAAGGCATGCTGAGAACTTATGACAACAGCTGGGGAAGGGATATTTTCTTAAGTGCTGATATTCAAAAAAAAAAGGAGTGATCAGGAGCGATCCTTCACTGCGGCTAGGAATTAGGCAGTGGGGCCAGCTGGATTGATTGGCCAAGAGCAGAGGTGATACTTCTAAAACAATGACCTCATTGAACATTGAACAACAAAAAAATAGATTTTAAGCATGGTTGTAATGGGTGACAATATGAATTGGGAGTCAAGAGCTTTGGATAGTCTTTCTTTCGTGGAGAAGAGAAAATGGGAAGCCAGATGGAGCAGCATGAGCACACAGTCAAGTCTGGAGTGAAATGGAAATGGTAGATGCATAAAGATAGGATGGGGTCAGGTGTTCTTATAAACTTGGAAAGAGGTCGTTTTAGACTGAAATGACAAAGGTGAGCTTCCCTTGTGACACCAATGTTTGTGAAGAGTCTAGATGGAGTCAGGGGCTAGGGGCAAAATGACAATGACTTCAGCCTTGCCAATATTTAGTAGGATAGTAATACCTGCTCATCCACTATTGGACATCAGCCAATATAAATGTAACCAAAAAGAAAAACAAATGGGAGCAGTGGAAGAATTAGGAGGTGTTGATAGGTTTAGTAAGTGGGCAAAAAAGTGGCAATGGAGTATAATGTGGGAAATTGTGAAGCTGTTCATTTTAAAGGGAGAAAAAAAGTTAAAGTTAAATGGAGAACAACTGCAGAAAGCTGCACCAGAAAAGAGGGACTTTAGATTACTTGTGTACAAAACAAATCTAGCGCATTGGTGGAGCTTTTCATCAGGAAGATAAAAGTTTCAAGGGGGCTGGAATATAAGCATCAGGACGTTTTACTGCAAATGGCTAGGTGCTGATGAGACCACATCTGGAGTTCTGAGATCTGTTCTCGTCCTCTTATTGAAGGAAAGGTATATTTCCTGAGAAGCAATTCAAGAAAAAGCTCACTTAGATGATCTATGGTATGGAGGAATTATCTTATGAGCAAAGGCTAAACAGCTTGGGACTTGATCCATTCGAGTTTACAAAAATGGGAGGTGATCCCATTGAAACAGAGGATTCTGAAGGGGCTTAACATGGCAAATGAGAGGATGTTTCTCCTCATAGGAGTCTAGGAGCAGAGGGCCGTCTCAGAATAGAAGGTGTGCCAATTTAAAACTGAGATGAGGAGGAATTTCTTCTGTGAGTGTTGAGTGTCTTTGGAATTCCTTGCCACACAGAGAGCTGTGGTTGCAGAGTCCTTGATCGTGTGCAAGGCTGAGATAGACAGATGCTTGATCAGCTGTTGAGTGGGGAGCAAAGTTGACACAAGGAGGTTCAGATCAGCCATGATCCTTCTGGATGGGGCAGCACGGTCAAGGGGCTGAATGACCCACTCCTGTTCCTCTTTCTTATTTATATTCCTTTTGTTGAATTTGGGTTAGGTGAATTCCCAGCTTGAAAAAGGACAAGGCTGATTTGTGTACTGCTAGAATAGGGGTGTGCACAATTGGAAGGGGCAATGGCCTAGTGGCCTTTTATCGCTAGACTATTAACCCAGAATCTCAGCTGGACCCGGGTTTGAAACCTGCCACGGCGGATGGTGGAATTTGAATTCATTAAGAAAAGAAAGATCTGGAATTAAGAAATCTACTGACGACCATGAAACCATTGTCAATTGTCAGGAAAAACCTGTATGTCCTTCATATGTCCTTCAAAATGATATCCTTCAACAAGGAAATCTGCCATCCTTACCTGGTCTGGCTTAGATGCGAACCCAGACCCACAGCAAAGCGGCTGACTGTCAACTGTCCACTGAAGTGGCCTAGCAAGCCACTCAGTTCAAGGGTTGGGCAATAAATGCCGGCTAGCCAGTGATACCCACATCCCACAAGTGATTAACACAAAAATCTTGCTTTTGCAAGCAGGAGGGCATTGCAGCAGTCAAAAACAGAACTGGTCACAAGTCCTGGTTTTCTATTACTAAGCTTGGAATTCAAATGCAATACATCACAGCTTTTTGGGAAGTAAACAAGATGTGGAAAGCTAATTGCGGGTACATGACAAAAGAATAGGTCAGGTATGTTGCAATGTAACATGACCATGCTGGGGTCAAAGCAGAGAAAGACAACTAGGACAATGACGTGGAAAGGCAGAGGAGCAGGGGGAGGAGGAGATGAGCCAAAGGTGAACAATGAAATAGTGTATCATGTGATACTGTTCTTGCATTCAATGTTTAATGATGATGATGCAAAGTTGTGTTCATTCATAAAAGGTGAAACGCATTAATAACCGAAGAATGAATTTGATTCTGAACTTCCTAGTGCAAGGCAATGATGCACTAGCCTGAATGAAGGGATCTTTCTTGAGGACCTTTTACACCCATCCAGTGCAAGACTAGTATACAAAGCAGACATATTTTGAGTTGTAAGACTTGACAGAATCTCCAGGGTAATGGTGATAGCTTTTGATGCGCGTTCCAAAATACTTTGCAGAGCTCTGCCAAAAAATGTGCACAGTTACTGCTGTGCTGAATCATGGATACCTGGGGAGTGATAAGGTTGGCATTTCAAAGTTGTGTTTAAACCATAAAAGTGTTACATTCGTCTGAAAGTAGAACTTTGCATTCAAAATTGTAATCTCTCTGTCCCAGCTTGTTCTGTTTCCCCAGTGGTGTATGTACATACACACAAATAGAAACATACACTGGCTGTCTATAATTCATGCTAATTTTATGAAGGAGGTTGTGCGCTTTTAGATTAGAAATGAAGATGTTTTTTATTTCACCCCACCTCATTTTTCAGCAATGTTACAAATGACTTTGTGAACAGTGAACCAACTAGCAACATAATACTAACTGCATTATCAATTTCAGGAAATCGGTTCCGAGCCAGTAACATCTCACAAAAGGGCCTTAAACTGAGAGAGATAGTAGGAACTGCTGATGCTGGAGAATCTGAGACAACAAGGTGTAGAGCTGGATGAACACAGCAGGCCAAGCAGCATCAGAGGAGCAGGAAAGCTGACATTTCGGGTCTAGACCCTTCTTCAGAAAATTTTTCTGATGTTTCGGGTCTAGACCCTTTTTCAGAAAATTTTTCTGAAGAAGGGTCTAGACCCGAAACATCAGCTTTCCTCCTGTTCTGATGCTGCTTGGCCTG
>JAHRHZ010000003.1:6489525-6500697 GCA_024137785.1 Ginglymostoma cirratum
GCTCCTTGGCCTGCTGTGTTCATCCAGCTCTACACCTTGTTATCTCTGTTATGAGGAGTCTGGTGGTGGTAGTATAGTCATAGTCATCATTGTTCTGCAACAGCAGTTAACTGCTTAGTGCATGGATTTAAATACATCAAGTAGGTTTACTGCACAGCTTCCAAAACAAAGCCCAGACAATGAACTGAATCTTAGACAGTAACATGATCAAAGAATGGGTTTTTTGGAGGAACCTCAAGTGAGAACAAATGCAAATGGTAGAGAGAGGGGGCCGTGAGGTGGCCCATGAAGAGTGAGATAGAGCTCGAGCTCGAGCTCAAGAGCGAGACACACAGACGCACAAACCTGTTGGGTCAAGTTACCCTTGTGACATGCTTGACATCCTCTGTACTCAGCAGAACTTTTCACCTCTTCAGGACATTAATGAAGAAAGGTTCTAGCAAGCAGTATGGTTCCGGAAGTTCAAATATCCTTTTTTTTTGGAACAAGCTGTACTTTGCTGAACCACTTCACAAGGCAGTCAAGAATCAACCATACTGCCATTGTTCAGCAATCACACTGTCTAAAACAGCTAGCACATGTTTGCCCTGCCTTAAGAAAAAGGAGAATATGGACCTGTGTGATTATTTGTTAGCTCGTGGATTGTTCATTCCATTCAGTTACTGAACAAGTATCAATTCCCAATTGCTTTTGTGGGATCTTTGTTAAGTCTCCGCATCATTTGCTTCAGCCTCTGGTTTCCTAGTCCACTATCATTAAAATAATTTACCTGTTTACTTTTAAAAAAAAAAACCCACTGGATGTAGCATTCTGCTAATGCAGGTTTTGTACATGTATCAGTTGTACCAAATTTAAACACAACTCTTGTACAATCCCGAGACAGAACCATTTCCATAGTATTGTGATATACACAACTGTGGGCCTAATGCAGCAAAGTGGAACGAGTGTACACAGTATTGTGTTATGGCAGTACTACTGCCTAAATCTAGTCCCTATCCAGGATAACCTCCTAACTTGAGAGTGAGAAGAAAGGAGAAGCTTGAAGTAGATGAGCAATAAATGAACTCCAGCTGTTTTTTGGATGAATAATTCCATTTTTTCCCCCCCACTAAATCAGGCATTCCAAGGAACCATCCACTCAGTGTGACTTCAACAAATGTCAATTCAGCACTTTTTTTGAGAAAGCAGATCAGTTGGGACCTGACAAGTATCCAGCCCATTAGCTCCACAAATTGAACAGAAACATGCTCAAATTTCACAATTGACACTTGGGAGCCCCACAACTGCATTCTCCACCCCCAAGTTGAGTTATTTATCCACCCACATTTTACACACACAGCATTACCAAGTTCCAACTTTCACTGCAGTTGAAATTTTCATTGTCTCCACTAACCCCAAAAATCAATACCCCCAGCAAGTTATATTAGACTGGAAGAAGATCCTTCACCACCTTGAAGTGATTGGTTTCTCTTAAGAGAAACCAATCTTCCTGGCCTTCAGTGCATTATCATTGCATACCTCTTAACCAGTGTTTACAGCTATTCCAAGTCTCTTCCTGAAAATGAGGACTTACTGCTACACATCTCAACCCAGGCATTAGAATTAAAAAGTCTCATTCTTCTCATACTAAATTCCTAGTTTTTTTTTTAAAAAAGCTTTTCCAGTTCTTATTTGATTATCCATTCTTGTCTGCCTCATCAATAAGCACTTCCTTAGGTGAAGGAGGAAATTAATTACATAGAATTTGCAGCATATAAAAGGCTATTCAGGCCAACTCATTTGTGTCTGAATGTTACATGAGTTTCCATCTCAACATAACAGATTTGTCATTTCTCTCCTCTATATTGTACCCAGCCAACAGTTCCTACATCACAGGCTTGTTGATAAACTGCAAGCCTCACACAACTTTCCTCACTTAGGAGTTATGCTTTCAAACTGTGTCTATTTATAAGAATTCAAGTGGCTCACTAGTTAATGTGCATCACCTGCATCCAATTATTATATAATTAAGTCTACTTGTTTTGTTCCTTGGAAAACATCAAAGCTAGTTGCTTCAATCACTTACTGATTGCATGTTCCACATTTTGACAAATCGCCGAGGAAAGAAATTCCTTCCCATTTCCTGATTGAATTCAGCAGTCACAACGAAGGGATTGATTGGAGGAGGAGGTGAGATTGGAATAGAGGATGATGAGGGACGAGCGTGTGCAAGGGCCTTGGTGGATCAGGGTCTTTCAGATGAGATGCCAAATCCAAGTCAGGCAAGATGGATGACAGATGATCTTTCATGATCATTGTCATTGTGTAGTTTGGAGTTAATCTTGACATATGAACCACTTGAATGTTTTTCTGAGAGACATGATCGGGTGCAAGTCTTGATTATACAAGGTCTGCGCTGAACAAGACAGAGCAAAGGGCTGACCTCAGCCAGTCTCAGTAAGTTATCATCCTGTTCCATGGTTTATGCACCAGCAAAACAAAGGCCAATAAATTCAGATCAATTCAGAGAAATTACTGGATTGAACAAAATAGCTCATTACTTTTAATTGTCTGCTCTACTGAAGCAATTAATAATTCTATACAACATGAAATGAGTTAAAACAGTTGAGGCAATTCAGCTTCAAGGAAACTTGCATAGAAGCTGCTAAACTCAACGTAATTCAGAGAAGAAATCAATGATCAAAGCATTTTTGGTGTGAAGATCACATCCTTGGAATACTTAAAAGTCAAAATATTTTTGTGACTCTTCTGCTTTTTAACCACCCTGTTATGTCACTCTTCTGGAGCAGATGCAATTTGAACATAGGCTGTACAGCCCAGAGGAAGGGTCACTGCCACTGTGCCACTGAACTGAATTCGCCATGCTTTGTGGGTCATGTCACTTTGTCATTGCAGATTGAACTGTGATGAGAAATAATTAATTTCATCCCTTTGCTTGAGCATGCTGTACAATTCTTAACAATGATTTTTTTGGAACTATGGTAAATGTGAGCTAAGTTTGAGATGTGTAGGCGTTGAAGTGATTTTGTGCAATAGCGAGGTCTTGCATCAACATAATGCTGAAAGGTGATCAGTAAACAAGAGAACTGAGATTCTGTGACAGACAAGAAGGGGAAAGGTTGACAAATACTGTATATAGAAGATGAAATTATATGCTATGATTTTGACCCATTGAAAAGCATTTCCTCAGTCTTGTATTCAGTAAAGGTGTTAAAATTTAAAATCTTTGTGACGAAACTTGGGAAGTTTTTGCAGATCTGAAGCAATTAATTTGGCCATCTAATCTAAGCCACTATTTACGCTGCACTCAAGCTTCCTTCCACCCACCTTCATTTAACTCCAGCAACATATCCTTCTATTCCTTTCTGCAAATATGTTTTTCCTTAGCATCTGAGTGAACAGAGCAGCAACAGCACTGACAACATATGTTTACGGAAGTTTTTAATCAAAATGTTCAGATTTGTTATGATGCACTTCTGGAGCACGTGGGACTTGAACCCAGGACTTGAACATTTTCCCAAAATCCCTCCAGTGTTCGTTTATCTATGGTCTTTGATATAGGAAAACATTCTACGGAAGTGTCAATCAAGCAAAATTTGACACCGAGTCACATATTATGGAAGTGCAGATGATCGCAAGTTTAATAATTCAATAAGGAGGTGGTTTTTAGGGAGTGTCTTCAGGAGGGAATTTAGTATTTGGCAACTGAAAAATATGGCCACCAGCAGTAAAGTGAGTAATTTGGGGATGTTTTGTAATCTCGTGGTGCTGGAGGAGCTAACAAACTAAAGGTGGGCCCAAGCCATTCAGAGATTTGAAAACAGAGATGGAACTTTAAAAATTAGTATGTGACTGGACTGGTGCTGATTGTGGGTGACCAAGCATATACTTGATGGGGGAGCAGGAACTGATACGAGTTAGATACAACAACAGAGTTTTGAGAGGATGAAAAACAGTACGATGAGTAGGAGTGAACCCACAAACATAAAAAAATGGAAGCTGGGTGACACCATTTGGTCATTCAAGACTGCTCACTGCTCATCAGTCTGATGATGGATGACATTCGCTTCAGTGCCAACTTTCCACTGATTCCCAGATCCCTCCATTTCCTAGAAAGCTGTCTGCCCCGACCCTTGCTATTATCAACGATGTAGCATCCAGAGCACTCTATATTAAAATATTCCAAAGATTGAGGAAAGAAATGTATCCATAGCTCAGTCCTAAAAGATCAGCTCCTTATCCTGAGATTATTCCCATGTGTGGTCGACTCCTCATCCACGATAAACAGGCCCCCGTGTGGATACTTTTTGAAGCCCATGGTGCAGTGGAATAGTCAATTCTAGCAATATCAAGGGCATGAAAGAAGATTTCAGCAACAGATGTACTGAGGCAGATTCAATGGAGATGGAAATACTGTTATGATCCCAGCTGCTTGTCACAATGGACATATCGATCCCAGTGTGAAACCTGACTTGACAGAGTCTTGACTTCATTTTAGTTTCTGTTTACAGCAGTTAGCAACTGAGCATATTCACAAGAGACTGCCAGTGAACTTTGAAAAAAGTACAAAAGTTTATTGCACAAAGAACACATGATCTATGTGACACAATAAAAGAACTATTGTAGAATCTCTTACAAGCATTAGAAACAAAGATTCATCACATTTATCCAACTCGCACTCTTAGAGACACCCAAACCTCAACAAAGAGTCTTCTATCTCCATATTGAAGTTTCCTGCTCAGCTGGCAGAGCTGTAATCAGTTTCCATTTGGCACATTTGCATTCAGTGGATGCTTTTTTTTCAGATAAGGTGTCTCCCTGAGACCTTTAGAATAAGCAACAAACTCAGCTCATGATTACTTAATATGGGCTCTTCAGATGCTTACCTTCAACAGTTGTGCCAGATGCCTCCTTGTTTGAGATCTCCACAGCCTTCTGCTTCTGGAACTTTTTTCTCAATGACTTCTGAACATATCAGGACCTCTCCCACCCCTGATGGCTTGCAGACTGCTAATATCAGCACTCCTTTTGTTACAGGCCTCTTTTCCACTGAATGATCCTGCTTCTGGCTCCCCTTTCTCTGGTGGTCAGAAAACCCAAGTCAGCAAGCGACCTAGCAGTTCTTGTGCCAGGTTGACATGCTGGTAACCGAGCGGAAGTCAAATGACTTCTTTGAAATGCTGTAAGGAAATCAATGTACAAAGTTGTGTTCTGACCTGAAAAAAATGTCAGACTTTCTCAGAACTAAAAGCCAATTCTCCTTTAATTTAGAACCCAATTCCTCAAGGGTCAAATGAATCATTTTGAACCTTCATGATAATAGACATAGTGATGAGCAGGGGCATACTGCTGAGGCTGTACAAGACCCTGGCCAGAATGCATTCCAAATTTCCCTGAATTGAATAGCGTGCTAGGGCTACTTTAGTGGCCAGGTAAGAATTAGAAGCATTGCCATTGGTCCGGAGTCACATTTTGGCCAGATCAGGTAGGGACAGCAGATTTCCTTCTCTGAACAACGTCTATGAAATAAATGGGTTTTTTTGCAACAAACACGCGCAGTTTCATGGTCAACATTACTAAGACTAACTTTCAACTCTAAACTGAATTTTAATTTCAATTCCAGCAGTTTACAGAGCATTATCTTCTGGATTATTAATCCATTGACGTTACCTTTACACCACCATCAAGTCAGGAGATAAAACAAACAGATTGAGACCTTCTTAAAGTAAAAAAAAAAGCACACACTTATTCAAAGCTTTTTAAGTTTCCTGGATGGAATAATATCATTGAAATAAATTTAGCTCTGGTGATATAAACAGCAAAAGGAAAGTTGTGACAATATGTAGGAGGTAAAAGATGGAAATATTCAATAAGAATTGTGAGGGGGTCTCTTCAGGTTTCTGTATATTCATGATATTGCAAAGTGAATAGACAGATTTCCATGTTCATTGTTTCTGCAGGAATAGTAATAGCCTCTTATTTCCTCTCCTGTCTCCCGCTGAATGATTGAAACAAGTAAGGTAGATGTGCTCAGGTTCAAATGGGTGATAAAATGAAGCAAGAGTGAAATTAGGAAGACAATGAAGGAGCATTTAAAACCTCCTGTGTAATGCAGCAGCATCATGCGTTAACACAGATAACTGGCTGGAACAGTTTCATTCGACTTGAGCAGGAGTGAATCATGGATTTTATGCTTACCAGGGTTGAAGGTCAGTTACATCGTAAAAGCAAGATTGCATGATGAAGGGAGTCAGAAAGAGGACTCGGTGTTGTCTATGCTGCTGTCAGTTATGAGTGGGAAGCATCAGGAGGTACTAAAAAAGATATAAACCGCAGATTTTAAGAGGCTTGAGGACAAAAGAATGTGGTTAGTACTCTTTGAGGTACATCATCGCTGTCTGATCATCATGTAGAAATTCAGAAGAGAATTGACTTTCACTCTGTGGGTCAGACAGTGAAAAGAAGAAAGGGAGGATGCTGAAAAGTGAGCCTATGCTCAGTGAAACTGTTAATAATTCCTTATTAACAGTTAACTGTTAATGTTGGATGAACACCAGAATATAGGAACTCACTTGGTGCACAATGGTTAACTGAGACTTAAAGAAAGAGCTTGGATTAGGAAAAGTATTTAATGAGAGCATCTGGTATGAGAAGTCTTGAAATTATACAGTGCTTTACTGACTTCACGTGAAGTGTTCACCTATTTACTTTCTCTCTTCACTGATCAAGTTGACTGAGGGATTTCTTGTCAAGTTCTTAAGCGCTCCGACACAGCACTTTAACAGCCAAAGTATTTGAGAGCAAGAAGCACAAGGATCTGAAATTACCTGAGCTTCATTTATATTGCATAGGTTCTTCTGCTTTGCTGAACTTCTCACTGCTATAGCTTCTTGCACAGGTGCGTCAAAAGATGAATCATTTTCCTAAACAGTGTAGCCTGCAATTTTGGGCTAATTACCATACAATTAAAACTTTCATTTTGGCGTGATAGAGTTGCTGTAATATTATGACTAAGCTTGTATTCAGAGGGCCAGGCGAATTCTCTGGGGACATGGGTTCTCAACATGACAGCTGGTGTGACTCAATTTTTTTTTTAAATGTCCTGGAATTGTAACATAGCCTCCACAATGGTCGCCAAGAAATAACATCATTTAAAAAAAGTTCATCTCGTTTGTTAATGTCTTTTTGGAAAGGAAATCTGTTTTGGCATGTTTGTGATTCCAGACCCATAACCATGTGGTTGACCCTGTGACATGGCCTTGCAAGCCTCATTCCAGGGCAATGAGAGATCAATGACAAATGAGGAGGCACATTTATCTGAAAAATTTTGAATGTGGCCCTGTTGAAACAATCGGTAACATTCTCTTTTGAAAATGTTATTCTTGGCTGGACATTGCTGACAAGCCCAGTATTTATTTCCAGTCCTTCTTGCACTAGAGAACTTGGTAGCTTTTCAAAACTGCTACAGTCTGCGCGCTTTGAGGTTGTTGTCACCGTACTTCTCGGTAGAGAGTTCGAGGAATTAGGCCATGCAACACTACAAGAACAACAACACATTTGCAAGTTAGGATGATACACAACACAAATAGGAATTTAGAAGTATTGTTGTTCTCAAGTGCTTGCTGCCCTAGTTTTTCTAGCCAGTGGCTGTTTTGGGTTTGGTCGGTGCAGTTGAACCTATTGAATTACTGCAGTTCATCTTGTAGACAGTACACAATGAAGCCACCGTGCAATGGTGTTTCTGAGATTAATTGCTTAAGTTGGTGGATGAACTGCTGATGCAGTGAACTTGGGAATTAGGAATGAGAGCATCCATTCAACCAATCTAATACATCTAGCCAGTGATCTCCATGGTAACATCCCAAGTGTTCAATACGCGATTCCAGGACAGATTTGTTTTCTGAAAAACAAATTTTTCAGGTTGGCTGAAGGAATAAATTGCTGCAGCAAGTTTTGAGAAACAGAACATGACACCACATGATATTTCATGTGGGCCTGAAGTAGGAGATAATTCAATGATATATTCTGTACCACTTAGAGTCATAGAGTGATACAGCATGGAAACAGACCCTAAAGTCCAACCAGTCCATGCCAAACTCAATTTCAATCTAAACTAGTCTCACTTGCCTGCTCCTGACCCATGTCCCTACAAACCTTACCTATTCATGTACTTATCCAAATTTCTTTTAAACGTTGTAATTGTGCCCACATCCACTACTTCCTCAGGAAGTTCATTCCACACATGAACCTCCCTCTGTGTAAATAATTTGCCCCCATGTCTTTTTTTAAATATCTCTCCTCTCACTTTACAACTGTGCCCCCTAGTCTTGAAATCCTCCATCCTAGGGAAAAGGCAGCTGCTATTAATCCTATCTATATCTCTTATGATTTTATAAACTTCTACCAGGTCGCCTCTCAACCTCCTACGCCCCAGTGAAAACAGTCCCAGTGTATCTAGCCTTTCCTTATAACTCAAACCTTCCAGACCTATCAACATCCTGATAAATCTCTTCTGAACACTTTCCAGCTTAATAATTCCCTTCTTATAACTGGATGAGCAGAACTGGACACAATACTTCAGAAGAGGCTTCACCAATGTCCTGTACAACTTCAACATGACCTCCCAACTCCTGTACTCAAAGGACTGAACAATGAAGGCAAGCGTGCTAAACACCTTTTTAACCACTCTGTCTGTATGTGATGCAAGCTTCAAAGAGTTATTTACCTGAACGCCTAGGTCTCAGTGCTGTCTACGGCTGTCCAAGGCCCTACCATTAATTGTATAAGTCCTACCCCTGTTCATTGGACCAAAATGGAACACCTACTGTGACAAGTATACAGTGCAAAGAAAATATCCTTAAAAGAGATGAGTTTAGAGGAGAAAATAACAATTTTGATGTTCTAAATGGGCCTTCGATAGCAATTTGACTGAATGTTAATGTTAATTAAGTTTCCAAGACTTAAAGCACTTGCACACTTAAAGCAATTGCAGATATTAGGGAAGGTATGAAAGCAGATTGTTTTGGATTACAGATGGTTCCAAGTTGTGTGGGGCAGCAAGAATTCAGAGGAATATAGGTATACTTGGGAAGTCATGGAACTCATGGCTTCTTCAGCTATTTAGAGGGGAAGAGATTGTGTCCAAGGTGAGAGAGCAGATGAAAACAATGAATGAAACAGTCCAAGAGTGAAGAAATGCCAACCAGACTAAACATTATGATTATAATATGACTTAATGTGGGTATGAATTGGTAGGCTGTGGAAATTTTTCAAAATTACTGAAGTACAGGGCTAGAAATTAAGTATGTATATTATTTCAGATGCATTGGGACGTTGATAATTATGGGCTGTTAATGTAACAAATATAGAGATATAGAAGTTGGACACAGGATTAAGCTATTCAATCCTTTGATCTCATTCCATTATTCAGTCAGATCATGGCTGATGTCATTGTGGCCTCAGCCGCAATCTCTGACCTCTATCTTCCTTGACTCCCTTGTCTATCAAAAGTCTATCTATTGCTGCCTTAAATAAATTCAATCAACGAGTCTCCACTCTCTGAGAATTCCACAGACTAACGACTTTCAACTTCACTTTCGCCCTCATGGAAAATGTTTTATATGTCATTGATGCCTGTCTGACCAGACCCTGGAAGAAATTGTCTTTTTCTGAGAAGCCCCAATCTCCCTCCCATTTCCTAATTCACTTCCTTCTTTCTTTAATAAATCCAAATAAAATGCACACACAGAGAGCCTAGAGCAAAGTTACTTGTCTTTTTCCACCTTTGTTCACATCACTAATTCTGAAGCAGTAACAAAGAGAAAGACACAACTTGAACAGTGACAATGAGAAAAACTGAACTGAGGAGGTGTTACAAAGTGGATAATTAAGCAGTATTTGATGAGGTGCCACAAGAGATACCTGAAGCTGCAGTGAAAGGTCTCGGAATAAAGAAGATGTTACTAATTGGAAGAAAACGTTGCTGTAAAGTAAGAAAGGGAGGATTATAATTTGTGACAAGAGTTTTAATTAAATGTGCATGACCTGCCAAGTTTCCAAAAGCCCGAGTCTCCTTGGCTTCAGCTATGCACACCATTTGTGAATTATGTTGGAAAAGCATTTTGGATTGCCAATGATTTCAACCTACATGAGGCAGAAGCAAGTTCAGTGAAAAGGGAAACAACTCATAAAGTCAAACGAAGTTGGGAACTGTGTGGAACATTCAGAAGTATTGAACAGGCTGAGCACTTACTTTAGATGATAGAATGCTGGTGCATTAGCCGGATGGTAGCTTTTAAAATTGTGAAGCAATTTCACAGGGAAGGTTGGGTCATTCTTCAGGGAGTACAAAACAACAGGTCATTACAACAGTATAGTTATGAACATTTCTATTTTTTGTCATGGCTACTGCCAGAGCTCCTGCATGTCATTGTGCTCCAGAGCACAGTCATCTCTGTAAGTATTTGTGGTTTGATGAACTTTGGCTGCGAGTCATTGACCTGGAAGCTGAGCTGCAGACAGTGCGACTCTTCACAGAAGAGTTACCTGGAACTGCAGTGCCAGAATGTGGTCACACACTTTTGGATAGGGCCTCCTCATTTGATGAATGGGCACAGACAGGGGAGCGTAGCTGCAGCTGGGCCAGGGATGTAAACCCAGAGAGTAGGAATGGTGTCCAGAAATGGCGCGACAAGTTCAGAGGTTCTTGTAGCTTTATTGGATGAGAGAGAGGACCGCAGGGTGGATGAGTTGGCCTTAGTTTCTTTTACAAGAAACCATTCAAAAGGGGATGTCATGAGAAATGTGGTGGTTGGAGGTACAGTATATTGAGCGGATTGGCATTGTTCTCTGCAGCAAAGACCAAGAGTCCAGAAAGCAGTGTTGCCTGGCGGGCACAAAGGTTCAAGACATCTAATTAGGACTGGACAGGAACTAAAATTGGGAGGAGCAGGATCCATGTGATCCATGTAGGTACCAAAGACGTAGGCATGACAAAGAAAGAGGTTTTGTTCAGTCCAATTAGGCACCAAATGACGACGCAGGGTCTCATAGGTAATAGTATCTGTTATTATCCAAACCACATCCAAATTGGCACAGGGTGAAGAGGATCAGAGACGTGAATAGGTAGCTGAAGCACAAGTGAGATTGAAGAGGATTCCAGTTCATGGGCCA
>JAHRHZ010000003.1:6501097-6546735 GCA_024137785.1 Ginglymostoma cirratum
GCTTGGCCTGCTGTGTTCATCCAGCTCTACACCTTGTTATCTCAGATTTTTATGAGCTGTTTCTTAAAAGAATAAGAGGCAACTTGAATGAAACATATCCTGACAGAACTTGACAGGTTGAATGTGAAACAGTGGTTTCCTTTCGTGGGAGATTCTAGGCCATGGGTTCACTGTTCTACTGAAGAAAGAAATGAGGATAAATTATATCCTCACAGGGTTGTGAGTCTTTGGAACTCTCCAATTGAAAAGACAGTAGAAGCAGACCTTTTCAATATTTTCAAGGCAGAGGTAGCAAGATTCCTGATGTGCCACAGCTGAAGGCTATTGGGTGTCGGTGGAAAAGTGGAGTAATCAGGTTAGCTGTGGCCTGGTGGAATGGTAGAGCATGTCCCAGGAGCTTTCTCCTGGTCTGTGTTCATATGATCGTAACAGATACCTCAGCAGATGCCTGCCTACCCCTGAGACTGAATATAATGTTGAAATTGCTGCCACATGGTGCAGTTGAAACAAACAACGGAGCTCTGTTGGATGCTTTTAAGGGGAAGCAAGAGAAATAGCTGAAAAAGCAAAGGAAAACACTGTCTTTTCTCAATTGAGATGTAATAGAATGACGCAAGTTATGTGTGGAGCATGGATACCAGTATAATTGGGCCAAATGGCCTCTTTCTATGCTAGAAATTATTTCTGTACAGTTAAATTTTAGCACTGTATATATTGTGGATAGGATTACCAAATCAGCAAAGAAACAATGACACTTACGTAAGTCTCCTTCACAATGTCAAACTGTCACAAATTTGTCCACAGCCAATGAAATGCTTTTTGTATTGCAGTCAGAATGTAATACGTTAGAAACATAGCAGCCTATTTGTGCACACCAAACTCCTATTTATATTTGATAGGTTCTGTTCATAGATGTTAAATACCTTGTAGATGAAGACAATGTGGAGGACGGATTTTTGATATTGAGTTGGAAATAGTACCTTGATGTGGAGGTGCTCTTGTGGCTCAGTGGTAGTGCCCCTGTCTCTGACACAGCAGGTCTGGGTGTTTTTCAGAGGTATGTAACAGGTCGATGAGAAAACATCCACCTCGATGTATAGGTTAAGAGTGTTGTGCATAGTGGTAGTGTCCCTGACTCTGGTCCAGCATGCCTATTTTTAAGTACCATCTGCTCCAGCGGTGTATCATGCCATTACTGAACTGGTTAGTTAAAAATATCTACCAAGATGTGTGTGTGTGTATATGTATATATATATATAAAGAAGAATCAGCAAGGATAAGGGAAAGAGTGTTTGGAGTGGAGATGTAAACTCTGGGGAAAGCAATAAACAAGTTGCTACAAAAGTATTCTCTTCTTGGTGTTCCCTTCTTAAATGAGCCTTGAGATCCTGCTTACAACTAACTCCCTTCTGTCTGACTGACTACCATTGCACCCAGATGGCAGTTATTCAGGTACAAGCTCATCAATGAGTCGACAACCACTTCCAATTTGCAACCCCTCAGGTTGACCCTGCAGCTCCCAGGACAGGGCTGATGTCCCTTAATAAAGGAAGCAGCCCTGCTGAGAGCTAATTAATTGTCTACTGCAGGCAAGTTGCATTCGCAGGTTCTGCTGAGCACTGGGCAGTCTTGGCCCGGCAGCAGGACATCACCACTATCACTAAATGGAGCCCAGGCACTTGCTACATTATTTTATATTACTCATCAATCTTCAGCATATTTGGTTAAACCTTTCTAATCTACGCTTTCTGTTTGCTTGTTTGATCTATGTTTTGCCTTTCTTGCTTTTATCCTATCTATTCAGTATCTCCAGATTGTAAGCTCCAGAGCTGGGAAGATCACTTAATTTACGTCGATTTAAGATTGGCTTTCGACCTCTCTCTGTGAGTCTCATGGCTGTGTCCAAGCATGAAGTCATCCATACTAGCTGACCAGCTGTCTCTGCTCCTGACTCTTTGATGAACAACGCAATTTCACTCAAACCATTTCACTCATTCTTTTCTGTCTGCTTTCGGTTCCTTCTGCTCATGGAGGTTCAAGCAATAATTGATAAATTACCTTGAGAGGTTCAGAAAGGAATTGTGTTGTTTATCAAAGGAAAAGCTGGATAATAGACCAGAACTTCTGGGTTTCTGACGGACATTGAAAGTGGCTTCAGAAGAACAAAATCAGCTTGCTTTTTTGCTGGTTATTATGTGGCTTCAGTTTGACAATGACAAAAAAGTGAGGGTTCAACTTCTGGATTCGGGTTCAGATTCCTAAGCACAGCCACGTGAAACTCCCATGAGAAGATTGACCCATGTAACTCCAGTGCATTTCATATGTTCACTTAAACCATACAGATGGTGCCTAGTTTCTTTTCATGTGGCATATGTTAAAATATTTACACATTGGCACCAATGTGATCCGTAGGTGACCTTACCTTGTCTCGCTGACTTGTGATGACAGATCCATAGCAATGTAGTTGACTCTTAACTGTCTGGGCAGTTAGGGATAGGTGACAAATGCCGACCTAGCAAGTGACACACACATCCTCTCAAAGACTCAAAATAAAAATTGGCCAGTCCACATTGCTATTCCATATCAACTTGCGAATGAGGAACAAAATTAGGCCATTCAGCCCCTTGAGCTGGTACTTGTATTGAATATGATCATGGCTGATCTGTTTATATTTTGAATTCCTCATTATATTTCCTTGGTAACCTTTGATTTCCTTTGCCAACAAAGAATCTATCTAAATAAAAACCGAAAGAACTGCTGTAAATCAGGAACAAGAAGAGAAGTTGCTGGAAAAGCTCAGCAGGTCTGGCAGCATCTGTGAAGAAAAAAATCAGAGTTAATGTTTAGGGTCTGGTGACTCTTCCACAGAGGTCTGTCTCATCCTTCAAAATATTTAATAGTCCCACCTCCACTGCCTTGGAAAGCAGAGAATGCCAAAATGAAAAGGATAAAATTTTGGCAAAGATCTGTAGCTCGGGTTGTGGATGAGGCTGTTGACTTGCTCACCGAGCTGGCTTGTTTTTGTTCAGATGCTTCGTCACCATGCTGATCATCAGTGGAGCCTCCAATGAAGCGATGTTATTCTACACCACTTGCAGTTTATACTGTCCAGTCAATTATGGTGACTACTGTCATTTCCAGTTTTGGTCTGTATGGGTTTATGTATGGGGTCCAATTCTATATGTTTGTTGATTGAAGTATGGGTGGAGAACCATGCCTCTAGGAATTCCCGTGCATGTCGATGTTTGGCTTGGGCTATTATGGTTACTTTGTCCCAGTTAAACTGATGGCCTCATTGTCTGAGTGTACAGATATTAAGGAGAGTTCATCCTGCCGTTTTGCTGCTGGCTGATGTTCGTGTATTCTGATGGCTAGTTTCCTTCCTGTCCAATGTAATGTTTGTGGCAGTCATTGCATGGTATTTTGTAAACCACGTTTGTTCTGCTGGTTGTGGGAATGGGGTCTTTAATCCTTGTAAAAGAACATAAACCCATACAGATCAAAACCAGAAGTGACAGTACTCACCATAACAGACCAGACAGTACAAATTGCAAGCGGGGTAGAATAACACCGCTTCATCGGAGGCTCCACTGATGATGTTACCTAGCATGGTGACGAAACGTCTGAACAAAAACAAGCCAGCTCGGTGAGCAAGTCAACAACCTCAAAGTGAAAAGGAAGGTTTGCATTTACACTTGAGTACATGTAACCTTAAAATCCAAATCAAAACTGTTTGTGCAAAGAAATAGGCAGACTTGTTTGCTGATTGAAACCCGAGGCTGAATAGTGTTACATAGGATTTCCTGTGACCCTTCAAGCTCCAATAATGATGAGAAAATAAGTTAT
The DNA here is from genome assembly GCA_024137785.1 of Ginglymostoma cirratum. NCBI lineage: Eukaryota > Metazoa > Chordata > Chondrichthyes > Orectolobiformes > Ginglymostomatidae > Ginglymostoma > Ginglymostoma cirratum. The sequence goes on from JAHRHZ010000003.1 coordinate 6,504,944, forward strand.
ACAAAGACAGCCCAGTAGACAGTACGCTGAAGCGATCTGGTTAATTAGCTGACCCAACAGGAGAGGCTTCATTTTCAGACCAGACAGTTCCACTTTTGGTTGCAAAGATAAAGACACCATAGTCCCACTCTCTCATTAGAGAGACAGAGGCGGGGACTGGTGGTGAGTTCAACCTGAGGGTCATCAGACCTCAGGTGAGGGTGAGAAGGTGGGACCTTCATGGCAACCGCAGCCAGTTCAGGAATTGAAGCCAAGCTGTTGGCGTCGCTGTGCATCAGTCATCCAGCTAATTGAACAAACTGACTCCTGAATAAACCATGCTCCCAGAAAAACCTTAGGGCTGTTCTGTCATTGAAGGAAGACAAGTAGAGGTGTGTTTAACCTGACGTCACCACACCTCCGGTAAGGAGCGAGGTTGAGAAGGCAAGTTTGGGAATTAAACCCAGCTGTTGGCGTCACTCCACATTGCAAACCAGTCAACTGGTCGAACTGATTCCCTTTCAGTTGTAGTTGTTTAATCGAGGACCTTTCTGTCATTCCACCCTTTCTGGAGTTAGTGTATGTTTGAGTGTGATATTATTTCTAATTCACAATCAAAATACACTGGCTGTATTCTTTAAAATATCCCACTGCAAAAACAGCGTTGCCACAATGACTGCTGTTCAGTGGATAATCTCATTGTAGAGACTGTAATGAGGCCAGCCAGCTAGACCTCTCACAGAATCTGAAACAGGAACAGAAATTGCTGGAAAACCTCAGCAGGTCTGCCAGCGCTCAGTTCTAAGGGTCACTGGACCCGAAACATTAACTCTGATTTCTCTCTACATATGCTGTCAGACCTGCTGAGCTTTGCCAGAAATTTCGGTCTCTGTTTCTGATTTCCAGCATTCGAAGTTCTTTCAATTTTTATCTCAGACAATCTGAGATTCCTGATTGGAGCAGTTAGTCTGGTCCCATCAGGGAGCCCTGGCTGACATTTAAAAAGGATGACTATCAGAGATGCTGTCGCTCTGGTACCTGACTCTGTGTGAGCAATATTAAAGTCAAGGACTGTTCATGTGTCAATAAAGGGTGCATTGATGACAGGATCCTCACATCTTCTCTCTTGCCCTGTGCGACTCACTCATGCTGTAATTTTCTACAGCAGACATCCACAATGCTGTCACCTTGATGCTTGATCGATGCATGATCATATGGGAAGCCTGTTTGAACAATGCAGTGCTATTAGAATCACACTCAATCTCTTACTGTCTTGCACCTAAGATGTTTTTATACCTCGGTACATTGGTACCTAAGATGGCGCCAACTGTGGCGACATTATACGCTTTTCACTGTTATGCTGTACTTCTGTACTTGAGTACACATGACAATAAAATCTAAAATCTAAAACTAAGATATCGCTGAGTATACAGGGAGGAACATGAGTCGACCGTTCAGCCTTTCAAGACTTTTCTGCCATTCAGTCAGATCATGAATGACCTGTATTTTAACTCTATCTTGGTCCTAATACTCTTACCATGCTAACGAGCAATATAGCACAGAGGAAGACTGCCAACCTATCTTGCCATTGTTACCTGGCAGAGCTATCCAGTTAATCGCCTCTGTCTTTTCACATAGCTGTATATTTTCTTGCTGTTAACCACTTGCTTAACTCCCTCTTGACGCTACCATTCAATCTGTTTCCACCACCATTTCATTCTAGATCCGAACCATTCAATTTGTAAATATTGATTTAATAATCTTGCCTTTGATTCATTTAAAAGAACACCTGTAATTTATATCTCCTTGTGACCAGTCCAGTGCCCTTTCAGAATAATTTTATATTATTTACTGTTCGCACAGTAATCCATGATTTTAAACACTTCTCCCAAATCCTCTGTTAATTCCTGCTTTGGGAACAATCCTGGGTTCATACATCTCTCCATGTCACGGAAGTCATTTACCTGTGGCGACATTCCAGTAAATTTTCTCTGCGTCCTTTCCCAAACGTTAAAATCCTTCCTGAAATGAAGGACTTAGAATTGGACACAGTCCTCCAGCTGAGATCCAACCAGGGTTTTGTGAAGGTTCACAAAACGATCCCAAAAGAATTTGTTTTGAAATATTCAGCTGCCTGAGGGCTGACAGCTTTCAGTAGGGAAGAGAGTTCCAGGTTACCCCGCTCTTTGTGTGAAGAGGTGCTTCCTTCCAGTGACCAGAGACTAGCAGGGAAGACAGTAGAGCAACAATGGCAGGAGTTTCTGGGTGTAATTGAGGACACAATACAGAGGTTCATCCCAAAGAAAAGAAAGATTATCCGGGGGACGATTAGACAGCCATGGCTGACGAAGGAAGTCAAGAAATGTATCAAAGAAAAAGAGACAGCCTATATAGTGGCCAAGAGCACTGGGAAATCAGAAGATTGGGAAGGGTACAAGAACAAACAGAGGATAACAAAGAGAGAAATAAGGAAGGAGAGGATCAAATATGAAGGCAGGCTAACCAGTAATATTAGACATGATAGTAAAAGTTTCTTTCAATACGTAAGAAACAAACAAGAGGCAAAAGTAGACATTGGGCTGCTCCAAATTGACACTGGTAGGCTAGTGATGGGAGATAAGGAAATAGCTGAAGAACTTAATAAGTATTTTGCGTCAGTCTTCACAGTGGAAGACATGAATAATATCCCAACAATTAAGGAGAGTCAGGGGGCAGAGTTGAGTATGGTAGGCATTACAAAAGAGGAAGTGCTAGAAAAGCTAAAAGTTCTAAAAATTGATAAACCCCGATGGGCTACATCCTAGAGTTCTGAGGGAGGTGGCTGAGGAAATAGCGGAGGCGTTGGTTGTGATCTTTCAAAAGTCACTGGAGTCAGGGGAAGTCCCAGATGATTGGAAAATCACTGTTGTAACCCCCTTGTTTAAGAAAGGATCAAGACAAAAGATGGAAAATTATAGGCCGATTAGCCTAACCTCGGTTGTTGGTAAAATTCTAGAATCTGTCGTTAACGATGAGATTTCTAAATTCTTGGAAGTGCAGGGTCGGATTAGAACAAATCAGCATGGATTTAGTAAGGGGAGGTCGTGTCTGACAAACCTGTTAGAATTCATTGAAGAGGTAATACGTAGGTTAGACCAGGGAAACCCAGTGGATGTTATCTATGTAGACTTCCAAAAGGCCTTTGATAAGGTTCCTCACGGGAGGCTGCTGAGTAAGATGAGGGCCCATGGTGTTCAAAGTGAGTTACTGGCATGGATTGAGGATTGGCTGTCTGACAGAAGGCAGAGAGTTGGGATAAAAGGCTCTTTTTCGGAATGGCAACCGGTGACAAGTGGTGTCCCACAGGGTTCAGTGTTGGGGGCTGCAGCTGTTCACTTTATATATTTATGATCTGGATGAAGGGACTGGGGGCATTCTGGCGAAGTTTGCCGATGATACGAAGTTGGGTGGACAGGCAGGCAGTATGGAAGAGGTGGGGAGGCTGCAGAATGATTTAGACAGTTTAGGAGAGTGGTCCAGGAAATGGCTGATGAAATTCAACGTGAGCAAATGCGAGGTCTTGCACTTTGGAAAAAAGAATACAGGCATGGACTATTTTCTGAACGGTGAGAAAATTCATAAAACCGAAGTACAAAAGGATCTGGGAGTGCTAGTACAGGATTCTCTAAAGGTTAACTTGCAGGTTGAGTCCGTGATTAAGAAATTGAATGGAATGTTGTCATTTATCTCAAGAAGGTTGGAATATAAAAGCAGTGATGTGCTTCTGAGACTTTATAAAGCTCTAGTTAGGCCCCATTTAGAATACTGTGTCCAATTTTGGGCCCCACACCTCAGGAAGGACATACTGGCACTGGAGCGTGTCCGGCGGAGATTCACACGGATGATCCCTGGAATGGCAGGCCTAACATACGATGAACGGCTGAGGATCCTGGGATTGTATTCATTAGAGTTTAGAAGGTTGAGGGGAGATCTAATAGAAACTTACAAGATAATGCATGGCTTAGAAAGGGTGGACGCTGGGAAGTTGTTTCCGTTAGGTGGGGATTCTAGGACCTGTGAGCACAGCCTTAGAATTAGAGGGGGTCAATTTAGAATGGAAATGAGGAGACATTTGTTTAGCCAGAGAGTGGTGGGCCTGTGGAATTCATTGCCACGGAGCGCAGTGGAGGCCGTGACATTGAATGTCTTCAAGGCAAAGATTGATAAATTCTTGATCGCGCAAGGAATCAAGGGCTACGGGGAGAGTGCGGGTAAGTGGAGTTGAAATGCCCATCAGCCATGATTAAATGGCAGAGTGGACTCGATGGGCCGAATGGCCTTACTTCCACTCCCATGTCTTATGGTCTTATGGTCTTATCGATGGAAACTAATCATGAATGAGAATACAGACTTCTCTTCCTTGGACGAAAAGTGCTGAGGTTCTCTGTAGTGTCTGTTGCTGCTCCTAACACTTCTCCACAGACCAGGACTGAGGATCAGGCTTTTCTGATTTCTACAGCTCAATAGTACATCCCAAGCTATATCTTCAAGCCATGACCAATTCTGTGCGGCTGAGTGATGAGATGAAAATAAGGCTCGCATTGTGTGAATTACTTCCTACAGTCTCTTTAAACAAAAATTGAAAGATTTTGGATCTAATTCACTAAAGTACTGACACGACTTACAATTCGGGCACTTTTGTTTCGTTTATTTAAGTTTCATGATTGCTAGGCAACACCATGTCTAAGCATGAATTTAAATGTCCTTAATATCTCAGAAAAGAAACTTAATGGAGAAGAGGCTACAAATGACATGCTTTGAAAAACGAGCATTTCTCCAGCCTGAACACTTAATCAGTTTTTTTTTAAAGCTAATTTTAGCAACATGGTGATTCAGACATTATCAGATGGATTATTAAAATTTCACATCACTGTAGTGAAGTCCCAGCTCCTAACTTGTCTGGTAAACACCCTCACCCACTGCACCTGGCACACTGCCAGTTTCAGGTTAGTTACAGTGAGAGTCATGCAAATTTTACCATGCTTTTGCACTCTACTATTGAAGTAAAATTAATTTTTGGGATGTGACAAGGTTTTTTTTTCTTGTCCTTCTCCTACTAAAAACTGGTCCTCAGTTTGAAAAAACTAAGTGGTTTGTCAGGCCATTTCAGAGGGCAGTAAATGGCCCCCTAATGTTGGTGTCAACTGCTAGTTTGAGGATGACTACTTAAATATTGTCAATTGTTATATTGCCACTCAGATTAAGTGTTACCTTCCCTGACTTGGTCTAGCCTACATACGACTCCAGACCTACAGCAGTGTGGTTGACTCTTAGCTGCCCTTTGAAATGACCCAGCATGATTTTCAGTTCAAGGGCCATTAAAGATTGGCAGCAAATATTGGCTACATGTGGTGCCAACATCCCACATAAGAACTATTAAAAAAAATTTTGTCCAAACCATGTAAAAGTTGGCACATTTCTGTCTGTGGGGGACATGAAATGTGTGCATGTTAGGAAGGATGTTTTTAGCAATCGGGTTGAAAGACAGCAGTTTTATCTGACTTTGCTTATTTTTGGTTTCTCTTTCCGTGCCTCATATTACATTTTGACTGACTTTTTGTTCTGCGCTCGTTGTTTCTGTGTGGTTTTGCTTACAGAAAGTCAGAGGTGCATTATCAGGAAATATAAAATTGCCATTCTTGTTTTCAAATTTCTCCAGTAGCTACCCCCCACCCCCACCCCCAATCCTTATTGCTTTCTGTATGTCCTGTAGCTACAACCCTTTTGGATCTCTGCACTGCTGATCTAATTCTGGCGTCTAGACCATTTGTTCTTGAATTGCTTCATCATTGGTGGTCAAAACCTCAACTGACGAAGGAACAGAATTCTGAAAGCTTGTGATTTCAAATCAATCTGATGGACTATAACCTGGTGTCATGAGACTTCTGACCTTGTCCACCCCAGCCCAACACCAGCACCTCCACATCAAACCTTCAGCTGTTCAGCCCTGCAGCTTTGGAATTCCTCTGTTCAATTTCTCCAACTCTTTCTCTCCTCTCTCTGTTTGGATGCGCCTGAGATCCCACTTTTGTTTTTGTTCATCTGTCTCAATATTACTTATAATATGGCTTGCTATAGTGCTGCTATGCGAAATCTTACGGTATTATTGGTTTTATATAAATGCAGGTAGGTCTTCATGGTGTTGGAGTTGTAAGAATGCCACATACATCAATTGAATTGCTTCTGAGGTGTTTCTCAAGATTGTTTGCTTTATTGCAACTTGGCATAGGCAGATTTCAAGTCAAGATCAGTGGCTGTTGGTGAGGCAGGTTAACCTGTTGATAGTGAAGTTCCCAGCTGCAGGTCAAACGAAGGTAAGTTTGGCAGCTTGTGTGTTGAATGTCTGCGATAGGCATGGTGTAAGATTGTTTATCTTCCCCATGATGCAGTGAAATCAAATAAAGAATTAGAGAAGACCAAGAAACGCATTTCGTATCAATGCAGTTGTGTGAGCTACTCAACTAAAATAAAGGAAGGCAGCATAATTTTCTTTTGAACTGACAATTGCACATGAAGATGACTTCAGTCACACATTCAATTGACTGATTACACAGGAGACAAGTCAATGGGTTGGATCTGCAGAACCTCTCGGGGTTGGCCTGGGGCTTACAGAATATATTACCAAGGCTGTGGTTGCTCTCAGCATGAATGTGAAATGGGAGAAAACTGTGCAGCTGATCTGTACAGTTCTGAGATTTGAAGGTTTTGTCACACAAGCAAGATGATGAAAGGAAGGTGGACAAAGTGAATGATAGATTAAGGGATGCAGTGAAGTAACAGAATGTTAACGTGGACCTCACTCAGAAATTTCAGATATTTTGACTACGGTAGTTTAACAATGTAGAATGTAAATGCTTGTTCATTATTCTTGATAAAAATAGGTTACCGGTGCAGACTGATGGCAAATTATTTGAGTAATCCAAATACAATGGCTACTCTGAGATAACAAGCATGGGGCTGGATGAACACAGCAGGTCAAGCAGCACCTGCAGTACCTTTTATCTCTGATACAATGGCTACTCTGCCTTTTCTTGCAAATTGCTTTGAAAGTATAATTCACTGCTAGCAAGTTTACAAGCACCAACTCACTTTCTCCAATTTTTAACATCCCATTAATTAGCATAACCTTTCAAAGGGCAAAAAAGTCCTCAGCAAATCCCAAAAGGCAAACGTTCCCTGTCACTTCAAAGTGCATTTATACTTATTTTAAATGTGTTTGAGACACCAATCAAACAGCAGAGAGGAATTTCATCCAAATGCAGGAGTACACTGGCGCTTCACGCCCACATTCCTCCATATTCCTTGAGGTGACCCCAACTGGCTCGCCAACAGAGGTCACTTAAGCTTTCAATTCTGATCCATCAGCAAGTCCAGAAGTGATCAGAATGAGATATAACCGGCTGATTCATTTCTGTACCGATAAGGGTGTGGTATTGTGACTTGATGAGTAAAATAAGGAAATTGTTTATTTTGAGGAAAAGAGGGGTGGAATCTTATGGGGCTCTGAGTGATATGGGCTTATGGTGACATTTGTGACAAAACCAGATGAGACGTCCAGCTTGTCTCGTCTTGATGTTTTCTGTGATTCTGACAAGTGGCACACTGAGTTCCCCACGAGGCAGCAACAAGTTGCCAATTAAGGGGGATTATCACTTGTTAAACACCTTGTTAACAGCAAGACTTGCTTCATTAATTTTCAGCTTTCTATCTTACCAAAGCTGCCAATCAAGCTCGATATCAAGAAGATAAAACAAAGCACTGCGAATGCTGGATATCTGACACAAACAGAAATGGAAATTGCTGGAGAAACTCAGCAGATGTAGCAGCACAGCATCTGTGGAGAGAAAACAGGGTGAGTGTTTCGATTCCTGTTACCCTCTGGAACTTCAAAGAAGTTGTTGGGTGGTGTCTGCAGCACCCATTGCCTTCTATGTGCCATGTTCCTGTTATTCCAGGTGATGCAGCAAGCTCTTAGCACAGACTTACATTCATGGTACATCATGTATGACCATGAATTCATGCCTGATCCTGGAACAATGAAATTTGAGACTACACAGTGTGACAAATGACCAGAGGTGGACAAGGTGAAAGCAGTGCTTCTGATATAAAAAAAGGTGCAAAATGACATACAGTGCATTGTCACCCATGCCTCTAACGCACCTTCAATGTGTTTCTTATTTCTCTCCCTCCCACTATGTCTCAGTGCACTCCCTGGTTCTACAGCTGGGATGGAGGGAGCTGCAGATTTAATCGAGCAACCATGGAGTATTTATGTCCTGGATGCTGAGGATCTTCTCACCATGTGCTTGTTGACCCTCCTAGGTGTGAACCTCTAAGGATCAAAGTGGGGCAGTCAGGGTGGAAGTGGAGGACCCGGCCACCTCTGGAATATCCTGAGTGGAGAGTTCTGAGGCCACTGTGTGTGATTCCCCCTCCTCATGACCATGCTGTCTTCTTGTTTCTGCCCTGTGTGCGTAAGGGGCATCTGGAGTGTGTGCCTTGGACCCTGAAGACCACTGACTGGGGTGATGGTGTGCAGGTGCGAGAAACTGCATCAGACCCTGAGATTGTGCAGAACCAGGCTGACTATGGCAGCCACCAGTCTGCCCATGGAGGCAGACAGATGGTCTTGTGATTTGCCGCACAACTGTATGTTTTGGACAATAAGGGCCGTTACTTCCAACATATCTGTCTGCTGTTTCTGTTCCTGTCTGTGCCTGTGGATAAAGTATCTGATTGCTGACATCACAGACTCTGCTCCTGCCTGTGTCTAAGTAGGGAGATGCCTGAGCTCTAATAGTCCTCTGAGTTCATGTGACCTGGGACACTTCTTCTTTGGCCAGCCACAGAGCTCTTGCAGGACAATGGTCACCAGATTGTGGACTTGAACTTTCCACGCTCCACATTCCTTCTGTGGGTAGCCTGGATTCTTGTCCTTCAGCAAGTCTTACTGAGAATTTGTTATAGTAAGGTGGGGCTGGAATCAAACAGCAGGGCCCATAAGATTATTCAACCCATTGAGCCCATTGAACATGGCTTACATGTTTCTCAACTCCAGTCTCCTGCCTTCTTCCCGTAACCCTTGATACTCTTACCAATCAAGAACTTATCTGTCTCTGTCTTATATACCATAGGATGGGGTAGGTTTTAAGTTCTTGAGAAGATTTGTAGCTCAGGTTGTGGATGAGGTTGTAGACTTGCTCGCGGAGCCGGTGTGTTTGATTGCAGACTTTCGTCACCCTGCTAAGTAACATTGTCAATGCGCCTCTGGTGATGCGTTGGTGTTCTGTCCCACTTGTTATATATATGCCTCGGTTTGCTGGGTTGGTTGGCATGACTTCCGGTTCTGTTTTTCACTGGTTTGTATTTCGAGTCCAGTTCAATGTGTTTGTTGATGGAGTTCCGATTGGAATGCCAGGCCTCCAGGAACTCCATGGCATGTCTCTGTTTGGCTCGTGCTATTATAGATGTGCTGACCTAGTCAAATTCGTATCCATCTTCATCTCTGTGTATTGAGACCTGTGAGAATTGGTCATGTCTCTTGGTGGCTAGTTGGTGTTCATTTATCCTTATTGTCAGTTTTCTCCCGCTTTGGCCTATGTAATGTTTCTCACAGTCCTTGCATGGTATTTTGTATATTACGTTAGTTTTATCGGTTATGGGTACGGGATCTTTCATGTTCATCAGTAGCTGTCACAGGGTGGTTGTTGGAATACCCTGATACCTAGTGATCTGAGTAGTCTTGTAGTCTTGAGTGGGTGCAGAAAGGATCGGTGAAGATGATACCAGAAATGCAACATTATACATATCAGGAAAGTATTGAACAGCTAGGTTACCTTTTGGTTTGAAATCCAGAAGCGGGAAACTTCCTCAGCGAAACAGTGGTGAAAATGTGGAACTGATGAACGCGAGAAATCGGTAAGGTGAATAACATAGATCATTTAAGGGAATTCTAGGTATTCAATTAAAAACGAAAGTAACAGGGGATTATGCTGATAAAGTTAGTTGTGTATTGAGGAAGGGTGAGAGAAGGCTAGAGTGGTGCAGATATGCTAGCACGGATTGGATGGATCGAGTGGCCTTTTCCCTGTGCTGTAGCCAAGTCACCATTGTCAGATAATTATATTTTAAAAAATTTTGCCTTTTGAGTATTTCACATGTTCTCTTTACATGGACAGAACACAATCTGAGCTGCCAGCAGACAACGTTGTCACCTTTGGCAGTGGGGACTCATAGAATTGCTTCCCAACTGTATATTTCATTGGATTTGTGCTATTTCACTCAGAGTCAACATTTCAGCATTGCATGATCCATGATCTACTTATCTTGCCACGTTTTGGAAGTGCAGGTTATTAATGAGCTCCTTATTCTGGAGCTCATTCATTTCAGAAGATTACAAGATGGACATGCATGAGAAAGTGCCTTTAGCTATCCTGCCTCATCCATTTGGAAACAGGCTGCAGTTCATTCATCATAGCACCTGCTACTTTTTGAAACATTTCAGGATTTTCTTTGGTCACCTGAACTGCTGCTTACATTTGTCTCTGTTTCCTTCCCTCATCAAATTCTGGAGCTTTGTTCAGGCCACAGTGAAAGCTATTTAAAAATACCTCGTCATCATATCCTAATTGTGCCATCAATCTTCATGATCCGACTATGAAATCCCCAACTTCAGCAATAGATTTCTCAATGAGATCCATGACCGGGAGTGGACTCCTTGCAGCCTATGGAGTCCAAAACCGAATGGAGTTGCGGCAAATTGTCACTCGTGACTTTCACATCCACTGAAATCAGTCAACGTGGAAGTGAGAGAGAGATGGGAAAAGGGCATGCTGATTCATTCATGCCCATCCCATAGTGTCACCCACAGTCAAAATTAACCATTTGGTGCAAAACACTTTCTGCCAGCAGTATTGGATTTTCATTAGTACACAAATACTCCACTGTTAAACATGGTCCTAAATTTGGCTTTCCTCAAGCCAGAATCAGGGTTTTTTTTTTTGCATTGACACTGTTTAATTCAGGGATCTCAAACTGCAAATCATGACCTCTGATGGAGTCAGCAGCCAAGATTTTGGAGTCACTTGATTTGATAAAGCATTGGCTGCCACGTGAAGCTCCAACCAAGTTCTATAGACAATGAGGCCATTTTCATTTGGGCAGTTTATCAGTAGTGGGTGTCATCCCTTAACTGCTAAATCTTGTTGACCTGAATCTTGTCTTTATAAGTGCAGGTGTTTACTTTTAACTTGAAAACCCTTTGGATGAAACAACTTTGCCCCTTGCCGCAGTCATTGCCTTCTCCCCACCTCTCTTACACGTTTGGGGTCTCATGAACTCTCGAGCAGCATGTGGTCATGATGGGAAAAGGTTTGGGAAGCACTGGCTTAATTGGAGTAGCAGTTCATAAAAACCCTTTATTATCCTATGATGTAGTCCCCTCTGATTTCATTACTTCCTCCTCAAAAGAATCAAGCTAAAAGTGCAAAACATTTTCCAGACTGCGTTAGTTACAGATTCAACTGAAAAACTGAACTGTCACTGAAAGAAAATGAATCACTGTTAGGTGTAAACTGCCCAACAGGAACATTTATCATTCAAAAATAATAGGATACCTTTCTGATGCTGCCTAAAAACATGCTAGGAAACAATATTTCCCATGTTGGTCTTGTTACTGTTTCCAGAGAACCTTGCATGGGTGAGAGGTTTAATCCCTAGGTGTAGGTGGATTGGCATTGGATGGTAGGGGGCAAAAAGTTTAATTTTTAGAGTAGTGGTGCAACTTGGCAGTTCTGGTTTGATGGAGATAAGTTTGGATACCAACCTACATACTACAGTAAGATACTTGGAGGCGCAAGTTGTGATGAGGTATTTTGAAATCGCTCCACATTGAAGTTTTTACTCAAGCATCATGTCTTGGGAAACTGGCCAGGGAAATGGAAGCGAGCTTGAGCAGCATGTCAGGTTGGTACTTAAACTTGTCAGTGTTCCTTCTGAATAAGACCTCCGTTGTTGCAGTTGCTGCTTCAGTTCCCTTGGCAAATGTTTGGCAGAGGATGCCTGCGTGGTTGCCGTTTTGTTTCCAACCTTTGAGGATTTCAACATTGACATGCTGAGGTCAAGAGGCACCTTGGATGTGTTTGACAACGCAGCAGAAGTAAAAGATATTTGTCATTCAAGACAAGTGACAAAGTTCACAACCTTAGGGCATCCCAAAGTGCTTTACAGCCAATAAAAAACTTTTGAAGTGCAGACATTCTTTTAATGCCGGATGCCTGTCAGGAATAGGAACAATATTAGGAACTACCAGGACCTCAAAACTTAACAAAACGCTAACACAAACATTTAAGACTTAAGCCTGTCGAGTATGTATATGAGTATGGTCGAGCAGGACTTCGCTTGTGCCTTCATCTATCAAGTCTTGGTCCCATGTGATCTGACATCATGACAACATAGTTCCTGACACACATGCGGTGTAGCTATCATCAGAGTATCGGTCTGCTAACCTTTTATCCTATAATGCAATAGTCAACTTACAAATGGAGGCTCCCAAAACAGCAAATGTAACAATGACCAGACAGTCTGTTGCTTAGCAATAATGATTGAGGAGTAAAAATTGGCCAGAACACCAGCCAGAAAGTAGGAGATAACAAGGTGTAGAGCTGGATGAACACAGCAGGCCAAGCAGCATCATAGGAGCAGGAAATCTGACGTTTCAGGGGTCTAAGCCCGAAACGTCAGCCTTCCTGCTCCTCTGATGCTGCTTGGCCTACTGTGTTCATCCAGCTCTGCACCTTGTTATCTCAGATTCTCCAGCATCTGCAGTTCCTACTATCTCTCACCAGACAGAAAGTCGTCTGCTCTTCTTCAAACCACATTTGTTTAAATCTACTTGAGGAGCCTCTTTTGAATGTCTCCTGTGAAAGATGGTTTCTCCAACATTGCAGCACACCCTCAGTACTAGAGTGTCAAATTGTATTCTGTTCTCAAATCTCTGGATTATGCATGTTCCATGGCAGGGTGGCTCAGTGGTTAGCGCTGCTGCCTCACAGCGCCAGGGACCCAGATTCGATTCCACCCTCGGGTGACTGTTCATGGGTTTCCTCTGGGTGCCCTGGTTTCCTCCCACAGTCCAAAGATGTGCAGGTTAGGTGGTTTGGCCATGCCAAATTAACCATAGTGTTCAGGAATATGTAGGTTAGGGGCATTAGCTGTGGGGGTTGCAGGGATGAAGTGGGGGGGTGGGTCTGGGTGGGATTATCTAGGAGGATCAATGTGAGCTTGAGAGATGGTAGGAACTGCAGAGCTGGAGAATCTGAGATAACACGGTGTAGAGCTGGATGAACACAGCAGGCCAAGTAGCATCAGAGGAGCAAGAAGGCTGATGTTTCGGGCCTAGACCCTTCTTCAGAAATGAGGACTTGTTGGGCTGAATAGCCTGTTTCCATAGTTTAGGCATTCTAATTCTAATTCAATTAAATCATGGTTGATCTGCAGATCAACTCTATTTAACTGCCTTTCTTCCAAATCCCTGAATTTATTAGACTAATAAAAACCAAGCATTCTCAGTCTTAAAAATTACAATTAACCCATTATCTACAGCAGTTTGAAGATCTAAGTTCCAGCTCCGTGAACCTTTGAGTGAAGAACAATTTCCTGATTATAATTCAAAATTGCTTTGTTCTAATTTTAAGGTGATGCCTTCTTATTCTGAGTTTACACCACCAGGAGAAGCAGGTTGTGTATCCATTGAATGTAATCTATTAATCGTTTTAAGTGCCTCGATTAGATTACCCCTGCACCTCACTTTGTCATGGATCTCCTTTCCAAGCTATGTTTTGAAGCGCTATGCCAGTGAAGTTGGTCTCATGGCCATGGACAATACAGGACCTTATCTTGAGTGATATACACTGTCGATCCACTTAAGACATGTACGAACGTATGAATCAGGAGCAGAAGTAGATCTTTTGAACCTTCAAGCCTGCCCAGCCATTCACTAAGATCATGACTGATCTGTTTGTATTCAGAACCGAATCAAACATCTGCAATTTAGTGTTCAGTCTGAAATGCTTCCCTTGATAGATCAGCAGGAATTGGGGCATATTTTATTATGCCCAAGATCTGGCCTGCACAAACTGGCTCACAGCCCAATCACAGTGCAGTTTGTGGCAGTAATACTTAAAGAGTGAACACGAGGTCATCAATAATGTTGAAATAGATGGGCGCAGAGGGAATAAATTGGAGGACACTACTGTCGGATATCATTTGGATCGACTGCTTTCAAGTCTTATGTATTGCACATTGCTAGATATAAATTGTCAAAACGTAGCGAAAGAGATGAGGCAGAATATATTTGCCACTGAGCATTTGCTCGTACTCACAACACAACAAACATTTTGAGATTACAAATGGACCTAGCCATCTAAGAAAGTGTTTGTGGTTCGTGAGGAGAACGGTTTCATGCTCACAAATAACTTCCGCAGCGATGCATTTTAACATGTTTGATTTTATTGTGCTGTACACTTCACCAGCCATTTCTCCAATACTTTACTCACGGAACCCACCGCATCCCCCCCCCTCCCCTCCGCCCAGCTGAATCTCCTACAATCTTTATTTCATTCATATTCTGTCACCTCGGTCTTTTCCCAGGGAGTGTCCTGCTCATTTATGACATTGTCATATCAACTGCCACTCGGTTCCCCATCCTCTAATATTATAGTTTCTGAGTCCTTATTCTCACTTATAATCCAATCCATGGCCTTTCTTCACTGCATCTTGACAGTTTCCATCCCAAGTTATCCAAATTAGTCCCCTGCTCATCTTCAGACAGTGACCTGGGATTTTCTTGACAGGTTGGCAGCACCTTACATCTCCACATGTATTGTTCACCAATTTGAACAATGTGCTTGGATACGGGGCAGGGATGTGACTACGCAGGGGACAGCTGGCATGTCTGTACTGATGACACCCACTTTTCCCGCAGTTTGTGAATGGTAACAAAATTACCAAGTCAGTTACCAGGTGTCACAGAGTCCTGGATGACCTACAAGCCATCCACAACTCAGTGTCACCAAAATCAAGCTGTTCCATCTCTGATTTGTGTCAATGGTGACGCGACCTGATCCACCAGCCTTGTTGACCTGTTATTCAATAGCATTGTATTTAACCCTCTTCATCTTCTTCATTTGAGTGAAAACCACTAAATTATGTTCTGAAATCAGCTGCAGAAATATCAAAATGAAACCTGAAGAACGTTGGCGAACAAGCAATAATCTAAATTTTGTCACTGAAATGATAAAAGGCAGCTCCAGACAATTGCATGTTTATTTTAGAAAACAAAACAACATCTATTTGTGAAATGCTATTGAATATATTTTCTCAGAGTGTTCCAAGTATGGTGCAACTTGAGACAGTGCCTGAATGAGTAATAAGCATTAATGAACACACAGGTGTCGAGAATGATGATGTCAAGTTTTCACTGTGAAAATAAGCCGTGTCTTCTGGGAGTTGCACAGAGTTGTTTGTTGGTGTGAACAAACTCTTTAAAAGGCCCACTGACTTTCAAATGCAGTGGGAGTAGTGTGGGCCATCTGCAAGATGGCAACAGCAGCATCTCGCAAACCACCCTTCACCAAGCCTCCTTCACAAGCACCCACAGCCGTGGGATATGCTGGGATAGTGGTGATGTCGCTGGACAAGTAATCCAGACGCCCAGGCTAATATTTTGGGGATTCAGGTTCAATCCCACTGGAGCAGTTGTAGAGTTGTAACTCAATGGATAAATCTCGAAAATAAATCCAGTCTCAGTAGTGGTGACCTTGAAACTATCATTGAATGTTGTAAAAAAATTCTGATTGACTAACATCCATTAGGGAAGGAAATGTGTCATTCTTAGATGGTTTGGCCTATGTGTGACTGATTCATTGTACTGTAGGATGCCTGTGTGACATGAAAGGAGAAGCTCTATCACATCCAAGGACAAGAGTAGAAGATGCAAGGACGCAGACCCAGGTCAATTTCACTCCAAGCTGCACATAAACTTGGAGCTATATGGCACTTGCTTCAACGTCACTGGTTCAAAATGTTGGAATTCCCTCCCTAACAGACTCTTGTACCTCCATGAGATGGTCTGCAGTGGTTCAAAGGGGAAGCTAATCACCACCTTTCACAGTTCAGAGAAGGTTCATCAGGCTGATTCCTGGGAGTATACACAACGAGAAAATGTTAAACAGATTAGGCCTGTACCCACTGGAATTTTGCAGAATAAGAGGTGACTTTATTGAAACACGTAAGATCCTGAGGTTTCTTGACAGGGTAGATGTTGAGAACTTGCTGCCATTTGTGGGAGAATGTAGCATTCGAAGAATTCGAATTGTTGTCCAAATTCAGACAGAACTTAGCAGAAATTTCTTCCCACAGAGGGCCATTCATCTTTGGAATTGTCTTCACCAGTAAGCAGTGGGAACTGAGTCATTGAATATATTCAAGACTAAATTGCAAAGATTTTTGAATGAGAGTGGATGCAAGGTTTCTGGAGACCAGAGAAGAATGTGAATTTAAGTCCATCATTAGATCAGCCATGAACAACAACAAAAACAGAAATTGCTGGAGAAATCTCAGCTGGTCTGGCAGTATCCATGGAGATAAAGCAGAGTTAATGTTTCAGGTCCAGTGACCCTTCTTCAGAACTGATTGTAGCTAGGAAAGGGTTGGTATATGTGTTAGAGAAGGGCTGGGGAGTGGAGAAGGAGCAAACAATGGAGCCCAGAGAGAGAAAAATAATCGGGCAGACAAAGGAATGGGTAAAGGTCAGCCTGGGAGAATGAATAGCTGTGATTGGGGACCCTTTGTAGTTGACAATGGATTGTTTGTGCAAGCAGCCCATGTGATGACAGTGCCTGGTGTATGGGGATTGGGATCAGGACATGGGAGAAGATGCTCAGACCCTAAAATAGTCTAACTTGACTTTGAGTGTCAAAGGTTGCAGGGTTCCCAAGTGGAAAATGAGGTGTTGTCCTTTCGATTAATCATGACTTTATTGAATGACTATGCAGACTCGAGGGCCCCAATGACCGACTGCTATCCTGTTTCGAATGGTTAATGCTATCAAGCTCAATTCAGGATAGGCAATAAATGCTCATCTTGCCAAAAACATTCACATTCTATGAATGATTAAAAGAATTGTATTGCATTGAAGGTATTGCGCCCTGAACACAAACACATTTTCTTTCTTAGGTGCTAATGAACTTCTTCTGGTTAGATGAGTTGGGCTGGAGTTAAGACATGGATTAGACTCACAGTAGACGTCTTGAGGTAGGACTGACTTTGCTGGCAGTAGCACTGTTAGAGGAGTTGGCACAACTCTGAGGAGAAGCACAGTCTCCTTATGCCCTGCCCCTCTGATGGGTAGGTATTCCTACCAGCACATTGCTTTCACCTTGTTTCTCTGCCTTGACTACCGTCTCTCCATTCACTCACCAGAATGAAATTACGAGAAGAGCCCCCAATGATTTTAAATAAGTACATAGTAAGAATTCTCTGAAGAGTTGAGAATGCATTTAAAACAGCCTTAATCTCCAAAAGCTGCCCTGCATCTCAAAACACTTCCCAAGCCATTGTTTTGAATTTTACCTGAGAGCAGCAGGAGATCCCACTAGATATCACTTAAAAAAACTGCTTCAAGTCTTCTGTCCTCATGGGCTTGAGGGTGAGGTTGTGACATTTATCATAATAATGCAAGTGGTGACGAAAGCGACGTGTGGGTCCTGCACACACTATACAATGCCAATTTGCAAATAATCCCAGTTTGCAAGTATACATCATACTCCTGCCTGATTTGGGCAGAGACATTGTTTGCATTCATCAAGACTTGCTTGAAGTCACATTGTGTGGATTTTCATATGCAAACAAATAGGAGGTTTATAACAAATTATTTTGATGTTAATCTGCTTATGCACAGCTCGTAAACAGGTAGTAATCAGATGAAAATCCTTCCCACCTGTGCTTAAAACATAATTGAGGCGTGTGTTTTCAGTCCTATTGGTAACAATCCATGAATATCTCTCTGCTGCCGATCATATGAATTTTACCATTTATTATGAAGTTCCTCTTGCTGCTATTAGTCCCAAAGTGTACTGCTTTCAGCAATGAATGGTACTTGCTATAAGTTTGCCCAACTCTACTTCGCACATTCTAGTCTAAGGAACAAAGTTCACTTTCATTCTTGTGGTTTGATTGATTGATTGAAGTTGGCGAAGAATTTATGGACATGCTGAATTTCCTGAGCCGTCTGCGGAAGAAGAGGCGTTGTTGTGTCTTCTTGCTCGTAATTAGAGAAAGAGATGCAGCACAGAAGGAAGTCTTTTTGACCATCGTGTTTGAGTTGGATCTTGAAAGGCAAACCAATAAGTCCTACATTCCTTTCCTCCTGCAATTTTTTTCACTTACAAGTATATAATCAGTTTTTTTTGGAAGTAACATTTAAATGCCTTTGTACCCCATTTCTATAAATTCCCTCTCATGGCTTGCTGTGTTAAAGAAAAATGTCACCTCAACTCTTCCAATTTCTTCTGTCAATTATCTTAAATCTGTGCCCTCTGCTTTTTGACCTTCCTTCCACTGGATACACTTTCTTCCTGCATACTCCATTAAAGCCTTCGATGTCTAACTTTTTCTCTGATCTTACAGAAACCTTAGAGCCATTCTTACCATTGGAAATATGTAGTGCTTCATCCCCTGTTAAATGCTTCATACCTCATCCAGAAACAGCTTAAGTTAAATAAATTAAAACATAGAACTGGAAAGAACAAACAGCAGAACTGGTGAAGTCAGTGTGAACATCTGTTCCTCTCACAGAAATCCGACCAACATTCTGTTTGCCAATGAGTTACTGCGGAAAGTTTATGTTACATTGCATTGCTTAAGAAGGACAGCATTGTCTTAGCATAGGTAGTATATGCAGAAGGGACAGAATTTCTTCTTGTCATGCCATGGCAGAATTTCCATTGTCAGCCTTGGACAAGATCTGTTCCTAGTTTAAAAGGAGGAAAACGTGTCCCCAGTTTGGGGCACTGCACAAACAAGAAGTAGAGTAGGCATTTTGATACCTGTTTCCTCCTTCCACCTGCAGTGCACACAGAGGCATGTAAAAAGTTAGTATTTTCTAGATACTAATTAAGATAAAGTCTTAGTAAATATCTGTGAATAGGGAGTATACACTATCTCGCTACTCAACTCGTATTAACAGCGTGAATGCATATCGGTAACTTAAAAGGACACTACTGTCTTAATAATTCAGCAGATTCAAATTTAAAAGATGCAGAGATTTTTGTCAAGGTTTGTGCAAAAAGATAATTTTCCCAAGACAAGAAGGTTAGGTACCGTGCGCTACAGCCTTAGGTAATGTATTAACACCAAACAATGTTCATCTATCTCAGTGGAATACTCAGGATATATTTATTATTGTACAGTTATAAAATTATTTCCGTGTACCTCCTGTCACACAAGCTTCACAGTTCTGAGTATGAGTTTTCACTCATGTAGAGACAAGGTGAGGCACAATCATAGAATCCTTATAGTGTGGAAACAGGCCATTCGGCCCAACAAATCTATACCAACTCTCCGAAGAGCATCTCACCCAGACTCGCCCGCACCAACGCCTCCGCCCAAACAACCCCGCACCTCCCATTGGCTAATTCACCCAACCTACACATCTCTGGACACTACGAGCAATTCAGTATGCCGAATCCACTTAACCTACACTTCTTCGCACTGTGGGAGGAAACTGCAGCACCCTGAAGAAACCCATGCAGACACGGGGAGAATATGCAAACTCCACACAGTCGCCTGAGGTTGGAATTGAACCTGTGTCCCTGGTGCTGTGAAGTAGCAGTGTTAATCACTGAGCGATCGTGCCGCCCCAATTTTGTATTGCTAGCTAACTGATCCAGACACCCTGGTAATGTTCTAGGGACCCAGATTCAAATCCTGCCATGGCAGATGGTGAAGTTTGAAATCAGTAAATATCTGGAATTGGGAGTCGAATGAAGACCGTGACTTGTTGATTGTCAGGACTATACTAACGTCCTTTAGGGAACGAATCTGCTGTCCCTACTTGGTCTGGCCTACATGTGACTCCAGATCCCACATCAATGTAGTTAACACTTTATTGCCCTCTGGGCAATTAAGGGTGTGGTAATAAATGCTAGCTTGTCCAGTGATGCCCACATCCCATGAATGAATGAAAAAAAGCAAACATCCAAAATGCTTTCTCAATCCATTTCACCTACCTGTCCTGAAAACAAAACATGTTGGAGATCACAGTGGGCCAGGCAGCATCCATGGAGGGGAAGCAAGTTAACGTTTCAAGTTTAGATGACTCTTCATCAGTTGATGGGCAGAATTCCGGTGAAGGTAAGGGCAAAGCCAAACGCGGGCAAATGGGACTAGTTTAACTGTGAAAACTAGGCAGCATGGGGAAGTTGGGCCGAAGAGCCTGGTTCCATGCTGTAGACCTTTCTGAGTCTATGTTGAAGCAGAACATCATTTAAATGAGCCTGAGAAGTTGCCAATGTTACTTAGTTACATCCAGCTCACCAGCTTGAGTTCAGCTCAGCATTAGCTGACCTGGAGATCATCCAAGGGTACAACGTAGGGAGGGCTGGCACCGTAGATCAGAGGTAGTCCGATATTAGGACATCAGGAGATTCTGCAATGTTCCTGTGGCTTGGAGACCAAAGATTTTGTCCATTATTGTGCTGCTGAAGGACTGGAAATGATTCACTGTTTGCAGTGCAGATACATTATTTCAGTATATGAATGGGTTTGGAGATCATCCAGCATCAAGTTCAGGAGACCTCGCAACTGGAGATAGTACAATAGTAAGCAGTCTGGTGATAGTGTCAGGTGGTCTGGGAGATGGATAAAGACCAGCTGCTGATACACCAATGAAGGAATAGTCCAAAAGGCCCTTCAAACCTGCTGTGCCATTCACTTAAGTCTTGTCCGATCCTCTACTTCAACTCCACTTTCCTGCCTTGTCTCCATATATGCATGTCCAATCAGCCTTGTCTCTACATACCATATTACCAAATCTTGTTGACCCGGGGAGGATATGTTCTCTGTTAATAGTTGGCACATAACGGACAGAATCCTTTGTCCAGTTCTTGGGCTTTGCACACGAGCCTGGAGGGATGTTCGCAGGCTTATTGTGTTATCTGAAATGCTGTGAGTTATTGTTAGGATTCCTGGCAGCTACATTTTTATTTTCAGTTCCTACCATACTATGTTTTCATCTGCTGGATGAAGTTTGCAGGAAGAGAAACACAGATTCCATTCATTTTTCAAAGACATTAATACCACAGACCAGGTTTTTATCTTGGCCGAAGCTGGTTCAGTATTTATTCTGAAATGATTCCTTCAGTTGTTTAAGGTCTCTGTGCCAACTGAGAGCTTAAAAGGAGGTTGACCCAGTTTGCAGCTGCTCCGTAAGCCTCCAGAATGGAATTCAGAAGCTTTTGAGGTGTAGGGTATTCACTTCAAACTTACAGACACTGTTCGTGCTGGGTGCTGGGGAGAGGGGCTGTATAATGTAGAGGGTTAAAAGAATTGCTGAAGAATTGAGACTCCAGGAAAGCCTGTCTTAATTCTTGGTTACACTGTGTTCCATTTTCCAAACAGCAGTTCGGAAAGTCATACAAAGGGGGTGCGTTCTTGCAACTTGCTAATTTGTTGCCTGGAGTTGAGATGAAATAGGGATAAAAGATGAAGTACTTGATCGAAAAATAAACATCGATTGTTGTTTTGCATACATGGAAATACAAGAGGTCTTTTGCCTCATGTTAACAATAAGTCATGCCTCACAATTCAATTGGAATTCCTTGTAGAGTAAATTGACCTATTCCCTGTGCTCAGGGGTTCAGCTAAAACATGTTTATGTTGTGAATGGATTAGGACAAATTCTAACATACATTATTGTGCAGGATGTACAGACCCCAATGATCCCAGCATCCTATACTCCATTCCAGCTGTTTTAATAATCCTTTACAGGTTTGCGCCTCTGAAGATAATACCTATTCCATTAAAAGAAGCTGATAATTCGGCCGTTAATATGTGCCCTCCATATTCATCCACTACACTGTCATTCCTCCTGACTGAAATGAAGTTTCTTGGAAGCTTACCATTTCAGCATTTCATTGATCTCTTCTCACTGCTATTCCTTGCCTCACATGATTAGCTTTTGCAAAAACACCTTTTTGTAAAGCTCTTCCTGAGCTCTTTATATATGCAATATCGTTTGTGTATATAAAAGGAGCTGTTCACAAATACAACTATGTAATTGTAATTGCAATGAAGAATGGTCATACAATATGAGTAATATTTCTTGAGTTTACAGAGAGATTGGTTAAAGCTCAGATTCTGCAGCTTTTGCCAATGTTTTTAGAATTGGGCATTTGTATTAATATGCATGTCAGCAGAAGGCAACAAACTGTAAATGGCCAAGGCCTGTTTGGTCAGATGGTTTGTGGAGGACTGCAGGTGGTTTGTGTTTTAGTGTGTGCCATTTTACCTGATTCACAAATGGTGCAAATTGTGGGACTTCCAGTTCCGTATAATTAGAATACTGGTGGTTACCATTGACCAGAAACTGAGGAAGGGTCACCGGACCCGAAACGTTAACTCTGTTTTTTCCTTCACAGATGCTGCCAGATCTGCTGAGCTTTTCCAGCAACTTTGCTTTTGTTCCTGATTTACAGCATCCGCAGTTCTTTCGGTTTTTACTGAAAGGGACATGCTGTGTAAATACTGTGGCTACAAGAGCAGGTCAGAGGCTTGAAATCTTGCACTAAATAACTCAGCTCCTGACTTCCATAACCTGTCATTTAATCAAGTCATGACAGTCACACAATACTGTCCACTTGCTTGGATGGGTGCAGCTCCAGCAACACTCAGCAAGCTTGAGATTATCCAGGACAAAGCAGTCCATTTGATTGGTACATCCACAGTCATTCATTCCCCCAACCACTGAAACACAGGAACGACACTGCGAGCCACGTGAAGGATGCACTGCAGAAATTCAACAAAGCTGCTTAGACAGTACCTTCCAAATCCTCAACCACGACTATCCAGAAGAATACAGGCAGCAGATAGATGGGAACATTACCCAATTGCAAGCTTCCTTCCAATTCACTGAATGTCCTGAATTGAAAATATGTTGCTATTCCTTCAATGTTGCCGGGTCAAAATCCTGGAACTCCATCCCTGACTGCACTGCACGTGAAATGAACTGCAGTTCAAGAAGGCAGCTCATTGCCACCTTCCCAAGGGCAACTAAAGGTGAACAATGAATGTTGGCCCAGCCAGCGACATTCTCATCCCATGCATGAAATTTTTTTTAAAAACCCATTGCTGATGATACTAACTTGGTATGGCCAGATAAACAGAAAAGAAAAAAATAGTGATATTCAAATAGGTAAAGGAAGGTAAGATGGAATTCTTTGGCTCACATCATAGCATTCTCCAGTGTTTGAGTACCACTTTAGAGGTTTCAATCAAAACTCGAGGCTGGTTCTCCACTCCACGCACCGAGCCTTGTTTTTAAACCCCTCCATGGTTTTGCCCCTCTCTGAAATCAGCACCAGCCCCACACACATTTGAGATCTAAGTGTTCCTCTAATGCTGGTTATGTTTGCATTTTAAATGCGCCACCATTGTTGGATGATTGTTGGGTTTCTCAGGTGCAAGCTGTGGAATTCTTTCCCTCCGTTGTTTTCACCTCTTTACCTCACTTTCTTCTTTGTAGACACTCCTTGAAACTGACCTGTTCAATTGAGCTTTTCATCATCTGACCTAGTATCTCCTTTGTTGCTCTGTGCTATACTTGTTTAGCACACACCTTATAGCACCTTGAGACATTTCCTTGTGTTTAACTATTGCTGAGGCAGTACTGCACTTCGGCAGTGCCAACGTTTTCATGAGCTGTTGGACTGAAGAAAAGGAAGAAGACCAAGCGACTTGTGCTGCATTCCTAGCCAATATGTATCCTGCAATCATTATGAAAATGAGTATTTGAGTCATTCTCACATGGTTATTTGTGGGTGCTCACTGTGCTTAAGTTGGCAGATATGTTTCATACATTGCAACAACGACTACGCCTCAGAAGCCCTCTACTGCTGTTAAGTACTTTTGGACATCCCGAGGATGAGAGCAGTGCAATATATTGTCAGTCTTTCTTTTTTTCTCAATTTGGGTCGAGTCGTCAATGTGGACCGGTCATGACATGTCATGGTACAAGGCATTGAAGTACTTAGGAATTCCAGGTGTTAGTTCTGCAATCTCAGGCACACAGTTTGTGAGGTTTTCACAATTAGTCTCTGTGGGAATGCGTTGCTGGGGGAGGGGGGGTGGATTTCCACATGAGACTCCCTTTGCTTCAAGTGACACCTCCAGCTAAAATGTAATGTCAATTAAGAGGTGAAATCTGATTGTGCGATACACCCATTTGACACAGGCCAAATCAGCAGAGGAAATAGTGTGAAATGACATGATCTTGCTGTCTCTTGCAGTCCTGTGACAAGGTAAAGTATTTCTCAATAAAGTTGATGGCTTCTTGACCTCAGCTGAAGCATAACAAGCCTAAGAACATTATATGTATTTCCTTGTGGCAGCTGCTCAATGGAGATTCAAACTCATGCTGTCACAAAGAAAGAAAAGAACATTTAGATTTATGGTGTGCTTTTTTAGTGGCTGGACATCCCAATGTGTTTTACAGATAACTAAAGACTTTAGTGTTACTCTTATAATCTGTTATAATTATATTTGTTATAATGTAGGAATATGTTCACATATATGTACTGGTGTGGGATTTCAACCCCAAGATATTCTGACACAGTCAAGAAAATGACCAATTCATCCACAGCTGATGCACAGCAAAATATCTTTCTTTGTTACTTTTGTGGATTTACTCAAGAAGCATGGATGTTTGCGTTAGGTGCCGTTGTGTGGTTGGTATTTCGTAAATGTTATCAAAGAACAGAATCACATCTAATGTTGGACACAGTGTCCTGAGTTTCGCAAACCTGGGCTGATTGAGCGCAGTCAGCACACTGCCCACTGTGGACAGTCAAAGGGACATATTGTCTGATGTGGTCCCCTGTCATCGGGAGTATGGCCTATATGGCTGGCATCACACCAGCACTGAAACTCATCTGACACGTTGTACATTTCCATTTGGCTCCTTAAGATTGGAAGGTGAAAGTGTCTAGAAAATTACAATAACATGTGAAGCGAGCTGCCTTGCATTTCTACTTTGTATTAAATACAAGAGTATGCTATTCTGCACTCCCAGGATGCTGCTATAAAGCAAAAGAGAAAGTTTGTCCACCTCACACACGAGTAACGTGTTATACGAGTTTTAGTACTGCTGTAATGCCAAGGATGTCGACTGTATGTAACAATGAAGAGCAAATTGTATCAAATGATGTGTCCTTTTGACTGTCCACATCAGACAGCATACTGCCTAACTGACCTATTGTTACAAAATGCAAAACGTAGTGTTCAACTTCAATTCGCACTTAAAAAGAGTGGACCCCAAATGGAAATTAGGGCAAGCAGGACAGAGAACAGGGTTCAATGCATTCCTTACACATTGAACAATCTTCAAAAGGTTAATACTTGGACAAAATTATATCGAGTCTGCAATCCCTTCACTGAAAAGAATGGAATTATAAAAAGAGAGTCATATTTTTCTCACAAAGATGCACATTGTGCGATTTTATGCAGCATTCATTACTTTGTTCAAATTTTCCCTGCATAATTAATGATTATGTTTTGACAAATTGTAGTTTTGCACTAATTATGTGGCAGATGTTTCTTCCCTGCTACATCTAGAGGAAGATGTGGACGCTACTGACAGTAACACTAATTGTAATTTTATGCTAAAACATTGAAACACAATTTAACTTTCATGTTAGATTATCTCTGTTACTATGAATAACTGGACAGTGAAGTGAGTTGTATGTACCACACTCAATAGGAGTGCCAATTAGAACTGTGCGATGAAAAGCCTTATTTCTTTTCGAGATGATTAATTATTACCATCAGTTACTTTAGCCCAGGCTGCAGTGAATAGGGGAAAAGAGTAAAAATTACTTCCATTTCTTTGTCTCTCTGCTTGCCTTTGATTCTCTTTTATTTACGTTTAGTGATCTGAGACTTTGTCTCACTTCGGCAGAATTTCGGCTTCTTGAGCTGGTGTTGGCAATTTTTGCCAAAACAGATTCACTGCAGTAAGTAAGGTGGCAGCCCAATTAAGCAAATTGAGAACCTTGTTAATGGCACTAAAAACCTTGTGCCTGGCGCAATACAGTCAAAAGCTGTCCTGGAAAGGGATTTCCCCCACGTCTTTAACTAGTGGTGGTCCGACTGCTTCTTGGATTATACATTTATTGATTTGCATTTTTAGAAAACTGTTGGGAGGGCACCTAGACGTTTTCAGTGACCTCTCAGCAGTTAACAAAAACTGAAACTGCTGGAAAAGTCAGTAGGTCTGCCAGCATCTGTGGAAAGAAAGAGTTTACACTTTGGGTCCAGTGATGCTTTCTTTGGAACTGATAGCAGCTAGGAGAATGTTGCTGTTCATGCTGAAGAAGGGAAAGTCAGGGGAGGAGTAGACGGTAGTTGGTGATGGACCCCAGGGAGAAAGAGAAAAACAGTTGGGCAGACAAAGGAGTGGGTAAAGGTCAGCCTGGGAGAATGAATAGCTGCTAAGGGGGGGTCATTAGTGTCTGACAGTGGGTCGTTTGTGGAAGCAGCCCTTGTGATGACAAGACCTGTTGAGTGGGGGTTGCAGTAAGGACATGGGAGAAGGAGCTGAGGTCCTAAAATTATTTAAGACAAAAAATGCTGGAAATCACAGTGGGTCAGGCAGCATCCGTTGGAGAGAGAGCTCGCTAATCTTTCCAGTCTAAGATGACACTTCATCAGAGACAGTTAGCTTGCTCTCTCTCCACGGATGCTGCCTGACCCGCTGTGATCTCCAGCATTTTTTTTTAGTTTTCAGCTCGGATTCGAGCATCTGCAGTAATTTGTTCCTGAAATTATAGAACTCAGTATTGAGTCTGGAAGGCTGCAGGGTCTTCAAGCAGAAAATGAGATGCTGTTCTTTAGCTCTGAGCAGTTTACTTTTCCTGCCGCTCCTCTACGGCTAGATGACCTTGGATCAGCCTTCCAGCTTTGACGACCTACCTTTGACTACTCTTAGTTGCTCATGGAACCCTGTCCCCATACCATTTAAGGGAAGTGTCTCTGTGAAAATCTGAAGGCAGTAACTGTTGCCTAATGATGGCCAGATTCGGAACTGAAAACAATTTTGACATCACATTCTGCTGCAAAGTGTAAATTTAGTCATCAATCTCTGTGGCTCAGAATATAATTCACTGACTGATGTCGCCTGTTCAATATCTTGGAGAAGAATGTTGCCACTGTATCTTTCTCTTTATATTTTTCATTTCCTGTTTCTTTATTGGAACATTTCAGATCCTGAGGCGACTCGGGAAGGATATTTCCCCCTTTGGGGGGAACTGGGGAACACAACTTATGAATGAGAGCGCTGCCACTTAAGACTGAGACAAGTGGAATATCTTTTTCTCTGATAGTATTTAGTCCGGGGAATTCTCTTTCCCGGAGAGCAGTGGAGGATGGATCTTTGAATATATTTGATGCTGAATTGGAGATATTTGATTGATGGTTAGTCAAGGCTACAGTGGTCAGTCAAGAGAGCGGAGTTGAGACTACAACCAGATCAGCACAAGGTGCTGAATGCCCTATTTCTGCTCCTAATTCTTGTGTTCATGTATTCCTGTTTCCCATCTGCAAGTCTCTTGGTACCCAGCACACAGTTCCCCTTTCATTATGCGTTAGTATAACTTTGTCCGTTCTGTCTTTTCGTCTCCGAAAGTGCATCTTTCTAATATTGATTTCCATTTTCCTCAAATCATCTTTCCTTCTGTATTTTCCATTATTTCCCCATTTACACTTTTGTGAAGATCAGAAAGTCAATGCTTATATCTCCCAGGGTAGAAAAAAAGCTTCATCCCTCAGGAACAGAGAAATGCTGAAATTCTGGTCAATGTTGCTCAATATCATGCTGCGCGGAGGCAGAGTGTAATATATTTTGGGGGAGTACAATTGTACAGTCCTTTTGAAGTGAACCAGATCCCCTGTAAAAGCAGGATCAAGGTAAGTTGCCCTCCCATTTCCGAGCCTGGAGTTGAAATCTACTGCAATGTATATTTCTCCTGCAGTAGTAAAACCAGAAATGCTGTTGATGTGTCAATATGCTGTCAATAAGATAACATGTACTAATGTCCTCTTTTGTAGGTAAGCCACAAGCAGGTAACATTCTGTGGTTAGAGGTTTCATTAACAAAGTGTCACATTTGCTTGAAAGGTGTAACAATGTCTAAATGGTCACACTTCAGAAACAGATAGCTTGCTGTTTGAGAACTGAACAATAAAACACATCCTGGAGGCCCCCACCTAATCACAGCTGAGATAGAATAGCTGGGTGCCAAGACCGTGATTTGGCCAGGCACTCACTTTGGACTGTTTGCAATCCAAAAGGTTCCAGAACGTGATCACGCTGAATAAAACATCAAAAGCCTATTGAAGTTTTCAACAAGAAGGGACGGAGTATAGTGATGTAAACAAACGGGCGGAAACCCTGTGTCACAGTTCCTACCTGTTTCCTGCTCTGCATGGAAGCTGCCTAGTTCAGAATGCTTTCAAGGTGAGGACATGTCAGAACAGTGTGTGGGAATAATGGCCTCTTGTCCCTAATGAAGAGGTTGGCGCGGAAGGCAGGGATGTAGACATGCAAGAGAGTCTTATGCACACAAAGTTGGATTGCAATTCAGTGCAGGCCCCATCAAATCAGGAAGACCTTTTTTGACTGTTGAAATTATCTCTGTTCTCTACCTATTTTGGGCACTTCTTTTCCTGAGGTATCTTTGCATTTGTTTGAAATCCTAGCAATGGCAATGGAGCTAGTCATTCACACACTGTGCCTACTTTAGCAGCCCTGAGGTCAAAAATATGTCACTGATCACAAAGTATTTGAAGGAATTGTCTATTTCACTGGCAGTGACTGAACTAAACATGTTGGAGTCCAACAGGATTTTGTTACATCCAAGGCCTATTTTTTTCCTCTCAGCCTTGTTCTGTTTATCCATTTCTGCTCCCTGAGGTGATGCTAGAATGATATGAAACACATTTTGGTCACCGCATTGCAGCAAGGAGAAAGGGTACAGAGGAGACTTATGAAGGATATTGTCAGAAACTGAGAATTTTCGCATTGAGGAAAAAATCGGATAGGCTGGTGTTGTTTTTTTTGTAACAGTCGAGGCTGAGGGGAGATTTAGTTGATGTGTATAATATTATGAGGGGCCCAGAAATACTGCTAAGGAAGGGATTACTTCCATGAGCAGAGAGTGTTAAACACTAAAAGATAACTGAGATAACACAGTCCAAGATAGTACCTGTAGTGAGGGCATTATTTAAGTTAACCACATTCCGTAAAACGTAACCCCACAGATTACAAACACTCAATGTTTGAAACCAATTCTCAACTAATTAACCCCAAAATAATATATCAATCACCTGTTCGCATATTCCGTCAGCTATCCCTTCAGATCACATGAGACGCTAACTGAGAATCATAGAATCCCTACAGTGTGGAAGCAGGCCTTTCAGCCCATCAAGTTTACAGCAACCCTCCAAAGAGAATCCCATGCAGACCTATTCCGACCCTATCACTGTAACCTTGCGTTTCCCGTGGCTAATCCGCCAAGCGTATTTCCCTGGTCAATATTGGCAATTTAGCATAGTCAGTTCACCTGCGTGTAGTCGATAACCAGATGACAGAGATTTAAAACAGTTAGGAAAAGGATTCGAGGGGGGAGTTCAGTATTAATTTCCTTTCTCACTAGCTGGAGGGCTAGTCAAGTCAGAAATCCTCACCACATTTCCATAAACATTTGGACGTGTGCATGAAGTGCCACAATTGACACGTCGATTGACCAAGTGGTGGTTGGCTGGATGGCATTTTCTCTGCTGGCAATGACATGCTGGGCCAACAAGCTTCCTTCTGTGCCTTGCGTTTTCTGTGTTTCTGTGTTGCTAAAACTATGCAGATGCTGTAAATCTGAAATAAAAAGAGAAAACGCTGGAAATGTTGTGCACGTCAGGCGGTATCTGTAGAGAGAGGATAGCAGTTAACGGTGCAGTTTGACGAATGTGAAGCCGTTGATCCAAGCGATTAGTACACATTCACACTCCACAAATATTGCCTGACCTGCTGTGTACTTGCAGCGTTGTCTGATTTTATTTCACGCAAATGGATTGGTCAGTTCACTTGCAATGACGTTGTACTTGTTCTCTTCTTCTTTTGGAGGCCTGAGTGTTCGAGAGGTCCTTATCAATGTTTCTCGGCAGCAAGTGGAAGATTTTCACGGTCCAGAAGATTACTGGTGTCTTTGCGTAGCTTGGAGTCAACAGGGAACAACGAAAAGCAGAAAAGCTACGGTCCGAATTGCATGTAAGCAGACAAAAAAAAATAGTGATTACTGATGATCAGATGTTTCACTTCAGCAACACACACATAGAAACCGAAAGATTGAACTTCACTGTTAACCTGTTGTGATGCAGGCCATCTAGGTCTGCCTGCTGTAGGGTAGGCAGTCCATCAAACTGTGCTTCTCCCTGAATAATTCCACACTGTAACAACGTGTGAATTACAGAGTATGAGTAACGGCCGTCTGCAGCATTAGACTACAGGCGCTGAATAATGCATAGGCCAGTTTTTTGCACTTTGACAGACTTTGTAATGACTTGCACTCCAGAATAAGCACTTTAAGAGATAAATGCCACGCTGAAATGAGGTGGAAGATTTCCGTTCTGTGCTTGGTTCAGTGCAATAGAGAGCCTGCTTTGTATAATACAGATATTTGAAACTAGATTCCTGGTGGTGGGTAAAATTCATCTCTGTGGGTGGATGATTCAAGCCGCTTGATAGCTATTTGCTATCCAGTTTTACTTCTGTCTTAATTCTCTTTTCCATTGACTTGATGTAAAGAATGAGTGGGCAGGGTATGTAAAAAAAGTAGTGTTGATTACTTTCCTTTGCCCCATTTTCAAAAACAACGCACCTGAAATGACCACAGGAGTGAACCACTTTCATCACCTTGTACCTCAGATATGCATAAAGTCATGGCTTAATACAGGTCCAGTCGGCAAGCATTTATTTCCTTCATCATTCATTCCCCAGTAATTGTTACTTGAGCACTTATTATTTCTGCAGACAAATATGGCTGACTTTTCTTTACAGTAGCCAAACTGTTTGTCTCTGTGTACCTGATACAGTAACGAGGAAGCTGGAGCATTTTGGAATTTATAGGGGCCCTCCAGAAGTGTAATCAGGATTTACAGTGGGCCCTTGGGAGTTGCCAGTATTTGCACGGAGTCCTCAGATGGTGATAGTCTCTGTAGGGATTGCCTTGGATTATGCCAGTACTTGCAGGGGTCTTTGAGAGTGTGTCAGTTTTTGCTAGGTACTCTGTCGTGTTTCTGTTATGGGGAGAAATATCAAAGAGGAGTCTTGATTTCTTTGTTCAGCAGCACAAGCAACCTTTATTCAGAGCTCTTTTACCACACATGTGGGAGAAGCCAGAGAGCCCTCTGAATCTGGCTGAATCTGAGGGCCCAGTTGCCCTCTTAATATCGGCTCAGATCGAAGGAGAGGTCAGTGACACTCTGGTTTCCCCAGCTTAATACAGTATTTTTTTATACATTTCGCATTACAATAATTACTCGCAATTTTAATGTCATTGTTCCATCTCCCTAATCTATACATCCAATTCTGTAAAACACTATATAAATGGTGGGACACCCCTATGATAGCCCTAGGTTCTCCATGATGTCATACTGTTTACCAGATCTCATTATCATCACTCCTTGGGAATTTACAGTGTATGCCATTAAGTTACATTCCAGTGTTAACAGTTACAGTCTTTCTCAGAAATTTGCCAGACTTATTGATCTCTAAAGCCTGTGGGAATTCTGTTATTCATTGTATTCCTTGCTATCCTTATCAAATTCTGTTACTCATCTTATATTTCCTACTATCCTAATTACAGGAGATACAAAAAGATGCTAATTCCTCCTAATTGGTATAAAATTCATAATATAAAATTAAATGGTTATACCTGATGTTAGAATTCCTCAGCCAATGAATTGTGAGCAGCTTCTGTCTCACCTGACCTTGGAAGGTCAGGTAAACACTGCCCCCTATCTTGCAGCTACAACTATAACTCCTTCTATTGACATGTCTGCAAGTCTGTTTTACACATGAGATTGCTTCTAGGATGAAATTTACTGACCTTACCCTAAATGTTTCTACACAAACTCTTTTGCTGAATAAGGCAGCATCTATACAGATTCCATTAATAAGACTGGAACTCAATCACTTTTACTGTTCAGTAAACTTGTCCGAACTCCTCAGGTTTTATAAGATGTAATCTCGTTCTCCTTTTATCATTGTCTCTATTTTTATGGGATCATACTTTTCTTTCAGTTCTTGCTGAACTAAAAAACTTTGGCCTTCTCTGTTCCAGCCATCTCTTATCAGACTGCCACTTGCAGACATCTGCAGCTGTGGGTTTGTATAGAACTCCCTGTATATTAATTTGTCACATTCTTTGATCCCTGTTACCATGGATTTATCTTATCCTCAAAGCCACTATTGTCCTAACTTGTGATCTTACTTTACTTCTAAACTCAGCAATCTAATTCTGTCACTGCAGCTGAAAATCTTCTTTGACATATTTGTGCTGCTGAAAGTCGATGGGCACCCATCTTGTGCCACCTCTGGCCAGGGGCTGCCCCATCCGTTAGCATCAATTCAATGAGTGGGCCCTGACCAATTTCAGTTGGAGCTCCTTGCTGTGTGTTACAGGGCTTGAGTTTTCCAACAAAATGTTGTAGATGACAAAGAGCGAGGAGCTATAAATAAAATGGTCAGGATGCATCAATTGCATTTACAGTTGTCGAGGCCATATTTGCAGCTGGTCCTTGCAAATACCCACACATTCCTAAGGACCAGCTGCAAATACTGCAGAAAACAAAAAGCTGAAACAAACATGGCTGAAATCATGCAATAATCAGGCAACTTCTATGGTGAGAACAGACATGTTAGCATTTTAAAATTCAAAGGCTGTGCTCCAAATAGAGTAGTCAAGCCTTCATCATGTGGATTTTTCTTTCTTCCACCTGTTGTGTAGTGCATTGCCTAGTCACATTCTGAGTGAGATGGATGCATGCATGACATAATCAAGAAGGATGTTGCTGATGATTCAGAACAGAGCACTTAAGATCAGCATTTGGGCCTTGAGGAAAAGAGCTGAAACCCCAGCGATCATTCCTTTCCCCAAAATATCCTTCATTTCTAAGGTTTGTGAAAGCACATTACAAACCTCGAAAATTTCATAATTTGCAATAAAATTCAACTTGTCTCCAAGTTCTGGCATGTTCAGTGGTGCCTGAGTACAATTGTCATTCTCTTGATATTTACAAATACATTCCATGTCAGGCACACAGTGCAGTAGAAAAACTTTTTAAAATGACCTTTCAGAAATTACAATTGGAATAATGCCTATATTATACTGCGAGGTGCCTCAATACCATTTATAGTCAAGCTCCAAACAAATGACCTCACTCTAATTACCATGTCAGACATGTTGCTACTTCTATTGACCTCCTCATGTTGGGATATCAAAGTCAATTGTAGTCCTCACTCCTAATAAGGCTTAATATGCAAATGATTCAGTCCAGAAGTTTTATTTGCAGTCACACTTTGGAAAGGGACAAGATCTCCTGTGAACTTTGTGGTAAATGTGGTGATTTATGAATTTTCTTGGTTACGAAAGTGTCACAAAGTAATTACTGTTGTGAACCAGTTGCTGTCTTTGAGGATACAGATCAATGTCGATCCACCTGTTCTTTGAACAAAGACAATCATAAACTGAAGGTCTTGATCTAAGTCTATCTTGCATGACAGTTCAATTCACCTGTGGTTCTTTTCCTTCCTAGAGTGGGGAAATGGACGGTGACAATTTTAAACATGTCTATGGAATTATGACTGATTTAGATATCATCAAAAAGAAGAGTTATTAATTTAAGTTGATGGTGTAGGCACTTGGCGACATGGACTTGACACAGATGAATAATGCAGGCGGGTTATGAGGAGGGATCATTTGATAGAGCGGAGGTGGTGGCGATGTGAAACACATTGCCCTTGAGGTTAGTGGATGGGGAGACAATGAACGGTGTTAAAACAAAAATTGAATGAGCAGTTGAAGGAAATAAACTGGCAGAGGTTTGGGACTGATGGGGTTGCTGTACAGATAACCAGAATAAGCTTGATGGGAAATATGGCCATCTTCTCTGAACACTGACCAATAAATATGAGTTGGGCAGCACACCAGAGCTCATCACTGTCTGTCACAAACAAACTAAATTGAGGCTTTTAAATCCCTTTTTTTGTGGTTGGATGAGCACAATATGTGAGCATTTTGTCTGTTTCCTCCTAGTAAAGCACCAAAATGTAATATTTTTATTTAATTCTTCGAATATGCCTTTTGGCATGGCTGACATTTGATTGCCCATCCTTTGTTACGTTGAGAAGATTGCAATGGGTCATTTTTCTTCACATCAAATGTTTGAGTACTGTGTATAAAAAAAAAGGCTTTCTCATCTCTTTAAAAAGTTGTCTCCTCATTTTTTATGATCATGTTCTTGGAAACTGTGTTCATCAATTGCAATCAGTTACATTCAATTCTTGGAATGATTGGAATCACAGAATGAAACTGAGCAGAAGGAGGCTGATGGGCACGTTACATCTCTGGCAATTTTTTTTTAAAGCTTTGCAATTTGTCCCAATCTATCTGCATGATCCTGCAATTTTCTTCGTCTTGTTCAAGTATTTACCCATTTCAGATGGAAATTTACCCTGAATCTGCTTGAACCATCTTCTTAGGCAGGGTATTCAAGGTTGTAACAACGAACCCGCAAAGTGAAAAATGACTGAACAGAACAGTTGTGGGTTAGGGAGACGGGGTTTTAATTAAAAGTGATCTGCGATGTTAGTTGCCAAGACTTTACAAATGAACTGCTCATACTTCTTAGGTTCCTTTGTTTGAAAGTACTGTGAGTTCATAAAGGAGTCACAGTGGGATTAGAAACTCAATCTCCCATTGCGAGTGAAAATCAGTCACAGAGTTCTAAAGTAAACTAGGCTCACACTATTTATTTTTGTCCAACAGATTTGAGGAAAAATTTTGAACAAGACCCCCAGGCAAAAGAGGTTCCCCTGGAAGGAAAGATCATTTTGCACTGTCGTCCCCCTGAGGGAGTCCCTTCTGCCAAGGTAAGGAGCAGCTTTTGATGTGCCACAGACAGATATAATTTAAGAAGCTCAGTGACTATGTTTCTTGCTTCCCTGAAAAAGTGTTTTCACAATGCCCTCTCAATTATCCATGCGCACCATTACCTGAAAGGTGTTTTTTTTTTCTGCAACTTAGGCTTTGATCATTCAGTTGTGTATTTTTATTTGATTTTCACATACACAGCAGGATTGTTTAACTGTATTTCCAGTACCTGGTAGAATTCGCTATCATACAGCGTTGATATTTAGCTTCAGATCTGAGAGCAGCAGGAGTCAGGCTGCTAGCATCTTCTTGAAAAATAACTCATTTTTAAAATGGATAAAAAGTAGGCCTTGTCAGTACCTGCTGGGGACTTGATTGGATAAAAGAAAGAAGCATTCTCATTTATATATAACGTTTTGTCTCAGAGAAACATAAGGCACTTCATTCAAAGGGGTTGAATTGTTTTTATGCCCGTTGTAGTCAGATACGTTTGCGTGATGTGCACAGCATGACCCCACAAAGAGAGTGACTGGTTCATCTGGTCATAGGAGTGACAATACAAAGCAGCAGCAGAAGTAGACCACTCAACCCATGCAGCCTTCTCTGCCATTCAGTCAGATCATGGTTGATCTGCTTTTGTTTGCACATTCCCATCTGCTTTGGCTAAACTTGGAGTCCCTGTCCGACAAGAATCTGTCTACCTCTGATTTCAAAATATTAGGGACCCTTGCCTCCACATGTTTCCGTGCCAAATGATTCCGAAGTCCATAAGATATACGAGCATAAGTAAGCCATTTGGCCCATCGAGTCTGCTCTAGTGTTCAATCATGGTTGATAAGTCGCACAACTGTCTGAGAGAAAAGCATTCTCCTCATCTCTAATACTATAAGGGCAATGCCTAATTTTGAAATTTTGAAACAACGTCACCTGTTTTCAAACTGACCCACAAGAGGAAACATCCTATGCATATCCACCTTGTCAAGACCATTGAGGATCAGATCATTAAAAAAAAAGTAGGAGCAGAGTTAGGCCATGCAGCCCATGGAGTTTGCTATGCCATTCAGTGAGGACATGGCTGATTTGTTAATCCTGAGCTCCCCTTTCCTGCTTTATTTCCATAACTATTGATTCCCTTGCAGATCCAAAATTGGTTAATTTCTGCATTGAATATACTTAAGGATCTAGCCTCTATGGTCCTCTATGCTAAAGAATTCCACAGATTCACCCCCCGAGAGAAGAAATTTTTCTCACTTCTGTCTTAACTGGGCGAGCTCACACTATGCGATTATGCCCTCTGGTCCTAGATTCTCCCATAAGGTGAAACAATGTCTCCGCATCTACCCTGTCAAGTCTCCAAAAAATATTAAAATATTTCAATTGCATCTCCTGTCATTCTCCTCACCTCCAAACAGGCCCAAACTGTACATGCTTCGTGTCATTCTCAATAGTTGCTTTTCCACCTGTTTTGTGTTATCCGCAAACATGATGATTGTATATTCACTTCCCTCATCCAAGTCTTAATGTAGATTGTAAATAGTTGTGGCACTACTAGTGTTCCCTCTGGCACTCCACTCATTATAAGGTTGTCATTCTGAAAGTGCCCCTGTTCTTCCAACTTTGCCTTCTATTAGGAAGTCACTTCTTGATCTTGAGTAAAATATTACTCCCAACCCAATTAGTACTTATCGTCTTAACTAGCCGAATAGGCAGATCCTGATCAACTGCCTTTTGGAACCCAAATATATTGTACACTTCAATCACGTCACCCCTCTTTCAAACTCTCGAGGAAACAAATCCAGCCTATCCAAACTAATCATCTTCAGACAACCTGCTCATTCCAGGTATTACTCAAGTAACCTTCCCCTGAACGATCCCCAATGTATTTACATCCTTCCTTAACAAAGGAAACCAAAAATGTACACAGTGTTCAGATGTGGTTTCACCAATGCCCTGAATAATTAAGATTTGGAGCCGAGGTGAAGGAAATCTTGTTTCAGAGACAACTGTGGAATTTATTTGCAGGATTAGTAACTGTGACACAAACTATGTCAACATTCAAATCTAGTTTGGTTAACTGTAAAATGGAAAAGAGTTTGAACAAGTCAAAGAGATATGATTTGAACTGTTTTGTCATTTGGAGAGTAAACCATAACATGCACTGATTGGGCCAAATGAGTTGTTCCTGTGCTACAACCTCTATATATCTATCTTGCAGTTTCTAGAAATGTGATTCCTACTGAGCTAAACTCATGCTAAAAATCCACATGATTTTATATCAACTTTACTTCAATCCTTATGCTACATTTGCCCTTTAATAGAATTCAAGGAAAATTCCATTAACTGTCTAATTACGCTACTTCATTTGTTGTCAGCAAAAATGTCTTTGTGTTCCAACTCATTGAAAGGCACTGTCCAATTCACAAAAGCATTTTGTTCTATTTGTATCTCCGTGCTCATCCGTCACAATTTCAGACAAGGGAAAGCTGAATAATTATGGGACGTCTCTTGTTTGTCCAGGAGGAATGAGGCAGTAAACATTCTTTCCATAATTTAATTAAAGTGTATCTTCTGTCAACCTCCATTTGGCAACTTTCCCAGATAATTACATCTTAGGTTCCAACAACAATGCTTTGCACATGCTTACATGTAATATATTCAAAACCTTCCTGCTGGATAGATGTGGAAAATCCAACTGCAGTTCTCATGTCCTTCAGGAAATGGAACTTTGCCTTTAGCTATGTATCGCCACCATCTCAACTATGCTTTCACCTCTGGACACCGATATGACACTTGCACACCCTTATTCAAATATCGCTGACCTTTGAAACTGGCTTCATCTGAAGATTGACTTTTCTCAATAAGTGTTTACTTTTTCATTCATTCAAGAACTCTGGGTTTTGCCACTCAGCCCCTTAGAACTGACTGACCTGATAGGTCATTTGAGACAGCACTTGAGAATCAACCACACATGTCTCTGGGTCTGGAGTCATAAATCTACCAGATTGGCTGAGTACGGCAAAGTTCCTTACTTGAAGGTCATCAGTTTTTTTTTAACCTCAGTTCTGTAGTTTAGTGATCACCATTACCAAGGTTGGCTTCTTATTCCAAATTCATTTGATTTACTGAATTTAAATTCCTATGATGCCGTGATTGGATTCAAATCCACATCAGCTAATCATCCAGTCAAGCTTCTGATTACATATTCAATGGCATATCCACTGTCTTATCTTACTCCCATTCAGAAAATATAAAAATATTATCAGTAAATGGTCACTTTTCATTTCATTGCAAGTGTATCTCAATTTATGTGACATTTTACTCAGTTGCAAGCCCTCTGATTCCATATGCAACTAATGCATATTGGACTGTCCCTTTGTCTGACCATTTGCTCTCTATTTTAAAGCTGCTTAAATTTCAGTCTGCTGGCAAGTTGCAGACCATACATTTTGGTAACCTGGATCTTGAAGCCCAGTTCTGTGCTTCTTGTTCAGGTTTGCTGCTTTATCCTATTTGAATAGCTCAGTGTCAACCATGATCTAAGTGAATCGGGCTCGAGGTGTTGAATAACTTACCCCTGCTCCTATTTCTCACGTTCTAACTGTTGGTCATGGTTGAATTTTGGATTTGGTGGTCAATAAAATCCTAATTGGAATGGCAAGAGCTGTTAGCTCTAGTGATACGAAAGATTGAAAATGAATCAGAGCATTTAATATGAACCAGCATTAGCTGCAAGGCTGAGGCACCTCTGCTCTTAAGAAAAATCGCAATCACAACCTCTTTGACTGCAAAAGGAACTTTCGCGGATAAATCTCAATGTTTCAAACTCTTTAACCTAGCCGCTGCAACAGACAATAGTTGATGGAGTTCCAAATCTCGACATTTGCGTGGAGATAAAGGACATGGATTAGTTTGGAACAGAGTGTAAGAGATTGATATGGGCTTTTGGAGGTTTGAATATCAAAAGGAAATGATATTAAGTTCCATGTCAATTAGAAATCTTTGTGATTTGCCCGTTGTGTTCGAGGAATATGTCCAACTCAAATTACTGCACATAAATGCTCCAATAGCGTCTGAATTGCCAAAGTGGAATGCAGATGGATATGTGTGCTAGTTGATGATAATGTCCCATCTGCTGTCTTCACAGAGCTCAGAGAACCCTGTGGAGCACCAGCCACACTGGAGGAGCAGCACACAGTCATCACCACCTGCACTCCCTGCAGAAACGTAGGCAGCTACACTAAAATGCAGGGGTTGGTGCTCCTGACGAAGTGCAGGATTAGGAAGGGTTAGCAATTCTAAAGAGCATGCTGGTACAGAGCAAAGGCCCAGCATGCTGACTGCCAGCTTTACGGGGATCTGCATTAGTCTGCTTGCAAAATGTGCATGCTGGAGAAGTAGGCCAATAAAAGGAATGAAAAAAACTTACATTTTAAGAATGCCTTTCACACATAAGCTTTACAATGCCCTGAAATTTCGTCCTGTGAAATTCTGTTACTTTGGTAATGGGAACAGCCTCTTAAGCCTCTTCCACCATTCAACGAGGTTATTGCTGATCTGTATCTGAAGTCAATCTACCTGACTTGGTTCTTTATCCTGTGGTTGCTCAGGTGACCAAATAATACATAGCGGCTGATTACAGTAATTGGTGGTGAGGAGAGAAGGATGTTAGGCGTTAGACATTAGACATGAGACTCACACACAAAGAACACCTGCTGTTCTTTTTTGCTGAGGTGAACCATGAGCTTATACAGCAATTGTTCATTCTTTCATCGGTGTCATCTTCTTCCCAGAATGTTGACTGAACAATGATAGGGAGCCTAATTCTAAATGTCATGTGGAAATGTGAGCTCAGTCATGGATTAGTCTAACATCTTTCAGGACCTTGGGATCCCAAAGCAGTTTACAATGAATGGACTATGTCTGAAACGTCGTCTCTCTTGCAGTGTAAGTAACACGACAGCCAATCTTCGCAGAGCAAGTTCTCTCAACCAAAAGTGTAATGATGACAGGTTAATCTGTTGTTGTAATGTTGATTGATAAATATTTGCCATGACCCTGAAAGAATACTACTGCTCTTCTTCAAATAATGACATGGGATTTTTAAAAAATCTTTTTTAATTTCAAAAATATACTGTATTCATAAAAAAATCAGTCACAAATGCAATTTGGTTCTGCACTGTAACATATCAGGGCAACAAATAAACATTGGATTTTGAGTCTGTCCAAACAAACCAAAGGCGATTTTTACTTGAAGAAGATTTTCTTTACATGCATTTGAGATACCAGGAGGGTCCGATAACTGAACGAACCCCAATTTAACAGAGGGACATCAGATAGAGGTCTTCCACCACTGCCCCAGGCTTTAATGCATCCCTCAACACGTGGTCCTGCACCCTGGAATGTGTTAGTCTGCGAGAGTCAGCCAGGGTCAATTCCTTGTTCTGGGAGACCAGTAACTTTTGGGCAGATCAAAGAGCATCCTTCATGGAGTTGATTGTCCTCTAAGTGCGGTCCACATTTGTCTTGGTGTGCGTCCCAGGGAACAGACCGTAGAACACAGAGCCCTGCACCATATTGCTGCTCGGGATGAATCTCAACCAAAACCACTGCTTCTTTCTTTGAAAAGGCACATTCCAGAAGGAGATATGTGACACCCTCAGCACCCCCCTGTAGGGTGTACAGGAAGAATCTCAGAGATAGTGCAGCATACAGGGCCTTGGTGTGAGGAGTCATCCAAAAGAAGACACTTCAGTCTGTGCAACATTTTGTCATTATGACTACAACTAAAATATCAGCCTTGACAGTGTGGTCAAGCTTCTAAAGTGGAATTCGAACCTCTGGCCTGTTATTCAGAGAGGAGAGTGCTACTCATTGAGTGGCCCATCAGTAAAATGACACCCCTTCCTTAATATCAGGGCTCTCTCGGTTTGTTTTTATTCACTCATGTGATGTGGACACACTGGGTAGCATGAATTTCGTCAACCACATTACTGAGGGTCTAGAATCACTTGTTGGCTAGACTGGGTAAGGACGGCAGACCATGTCCACAAAAAGACATTTTTGAACCAAATGCTTTTTTCCAGCATTCGACAGTGGTTACATGGTCGCAGAGATAGTAAGAACTGCCGATGCTGGAGTCTGAGATAACACAGTGTGGATCTGGAGGAACACAGCAGGCCAGGCAGCATCAGAGGAGCAGGACAGCTGACATTTCGGGTCGGTTCTGAAGAAGGGTCCAGACCCGAAATGTCAGCTTTCTTGCTCCTCTGATGCTGCCTGGCCTGCTGTGCTCCTCCAG
>JAHRHZ010000003.1:6547135-6623989 GCA_024137785.1 Ginglymostoma cirratum
TGCTCCTCTGATGCTGCCTGGCCTGCTGTGCTCCTCCAGCTCCACACTGTATTATTACATGGTCACGGATAGTTTTGCTTTTTTTTAAAACTTCCTTTTTTTAATTGAATTCAAAGTTCACCATCTCCTGTGGCACGATTCAGTGTTGCATGGAAAAGTCAGCATAGCTTTTAGTTTCTGCAGAAGGGTTTGAAGCCATAACCTTCTCACTCAGAATCACAGCACCTGTCAGTTAAAAGGGAAGATCATTTTTTGCAAACACCAATGTTTAACTTTGAAATGCTGTTGCATGTGCAAGTTGAGAAACCAGAATCACTTTCAATAAAATCTCTTTCAGAGCACTAGGAGTAACCGACTAATTTTCACCTTTTTAAGCTTATTCAGCTTTGTAAGGGGGGGTTCAGGCTGAAGGCGCAAAAGCTGAAATTCAGTCAAGGTGCTAACAGAATCAGTTTCAGACAACTACAATTGCTGATCCCTTCCATGTGTACAGTTTCAGCTGGCAGGATCTCATGTGACAATATTTTATTTGTGTTGAACTGGAGAGAAACCAGGCATTTCTTTTTTGGATCCATTGTTTGTCAGTTGATGCCTCTTAGCTCTGTACTGCTGCCATTGCATCACACGTTCTCCACTGAAATTAAGTACAAATCACTCTATGACATGTGAATCTATCTTACAATTTCAGCAGCTCCAATTAGTACAGCTTGAAGTCTGGATTGTTCAAATAAGCCCAAAGATAATAAGGAAACTTCCACATGAGCGAGGTGCTGATATGAATGCCAAGAAGACGATCCAAAATACTCCCTGTTGCCTTCTAACCCAATGCTACTATTCTGCTGCTGCTTCAATTAGTGCATTTGAGCACATTTGTTATCTTTTTCCAACCAGGCATTAAGTGTTGCTGCAGCAGGTTCTGTTAGAATAGACTGACAACTAAGATACACACAACAACCCTAACTTGTCACAACAAGGAAAGACGCCACTGAGGCTGAGAGTCTGAAGATATTCTTTTTTGTTATTCGCAGGATGAGGGTGTCGCTGACTAGGCTAGCATTTATTGCCCGTCCCAGAGGGTAGCAAAGAGTCAACCACGTAGTTGTAGGTCTGGAGTCGCATGTAGACCAGGCCGAATAAGCATGGCAGTGTTTCCTTCCGTGAGGACATCAGTGAACCAGATGTGTTTTTCCAACAATTGACAATGGTTTAATGGTCATCATTATACTCTTAATTACAGGATTTCTAAAAAAAATTGAATTCTATTCCACCATCAGGCAGAGCAAGGTTTGAATCCACG
The DNA here is from genome assembly GCA_024137785.1 of Ginglymostoma cirratum. Classification (NCBI taxonomy): domain Eukaryota; kingdom Metazoa; phylum Chordata; class Chondrichthyes; order Orectolobiformes; family Ginglymostomatidae; genus Ginglymostoma; species Ginglymostoma cirratum. The sequence goes on from JAHRHZ010000003.1 coordinate 6,548,433, forward strand.
CCCCTGGAACAGTACCTGGGTCTGTGGATTAACAGTGTAGTGATAATACCATCAGGCCGTCACCTCACTTGAAAGTCAAAAGAGAAGAGCTTGAAAGCCTCAGGTTTTTTTGTCTTCACTCATGGGATGTGAGAGTCGCTGGGTGGCCAGCATTTATTGTTTGTCCCCACTTATAGAACCATAGAGCTGTACAGCTTGGAAACAGATGCTTTGGTCCAACTCGTCCATGCCGACCAGATATTCTAAATTATCTAGTCCCATTTGACAGCATTTGGCCCACATTCCTCTAAACCTTTCCTATTCATATACACATCCAGCTACCTTCTAAATGTTGTTATTGTACCATCCTCCACTACTTACTTTGACAGCTCATTCCATACACGCATCACCTTCTGCGTGAACAAGTTTCCCCCAGGTCCGTTTTAATTTTTTACCTCTCACCTTAAACCTATGCCCTCTACTTTTGGACTCCACTACCCTGGGGAAAAGGCCTTGGCTATTAACCCTATCTATACCCCTCATTATTTTATAAGCTTGTATAAGATCACCCCTCGCCCTCCAAAGCTCTCGGGAATATTGCCCCTGCCTACTCAGCCTATCCCTATAGTTCAAACCCTCTAACCCTGGCAACATCGTTGTAAATCTTTTCCAAATCCTTTTAGGTTTCACAACATCCTCCCTATAGCAAGGAGATGAGAATTGTATGCAGTATTCCAAAAGTGGCTTGACCAATGTCCTATACAGCCGCAAGATGAAATTCCAGCTCCTATATTCAGTGCACTGACTAAGAGAGGCAAGTGCACCAAACGCTTTATTCACTATCCTGTCTACCTATGACTCTACTTTCAAGGACCTATGAATCTGCACTCTGAGGTCTTTTTGTTCGGCAACACTCCCCATGAACTTACTGTTAAGTAGGTAAGTCCTGCCCTGATTTGCCTTTCCAAAATGCAGCACCTCACACTTACCGAAATTAAACTCCATCTGTCAGTCCACAGCCCATCGGCCCATCTGATCAAGATCCCAATGTACTCTCAGGTTGCTTTCCAATCTGTCCACAATTTTACTATCATCTGTAAACTTACTAAGCAAATCTCCAGTGTTCTCATCCAAATTATGTATATAAATGACAAAAAGCAGTGGACCCAGCACCGACCTTGTGGCACACTGCTGGTCACAGGCCTCCAGTCTGAAAAGCAGCCTTCTACCACCACCCTCTGTCTTCTGCCTTCAAGCCAGTTCCAAATCCAAAAAGCTAGTTTTACCTCTATTCCATGTGATCCAGCCTTGCTAATCAGTCTACCATGAGGAACCTGGTCAAACGACTTACTGAAGTCCATATAGATCACATCTGCAGCTCTGCCCTCGTCATTCCTCTTTGTTACTTCTTTTAAAAACTCAGTTAAGTTAGTGAGACACTGTTTCTGACACACAAAGCCATGTTCATCATCCCTAATCAGTCCTTGCCTTTTGCCTTTCAGAAGGTGGTGGTGAGTCACATTTTTGAACCGTTGCAGTCTGTTTGCTGTACGTCAACTCACAATGTCATTAGGGAGGGAATTCCAGGATTATGACCCAGTGGCAGTGATGGAACGACGATATATTTCCAAGTCAAGATAGTGAATGGCTTGGGGGTGGTGTACCCATGTATCTGCTGCCCTTGTCTTCTCGACTGAAGTGTCATGGATTTGTAAGTTGCTTTCTAAGATCCTTCAGTGAATTTCTACAGTGCTTCTTGAAAGTACACACTGCTGCTACTGAGCGTGGTCAGTGGATGGAATGAATGTTTGTCAATGTGTTGCCAGTCAAGCTGGCCCTATTGTTCTGGAAGGGGTCAAGCTTCTTGAGGATTGTTGGAAGTTAAACATCAACTGAAGATAGAGGGAGCAAGAGCAGCTGCTGAAGGAACGCTCTGGGGATCTTACAGGGAATGGTCTCTTGAGCACATGAAAGAGGAAGGGAGGGCAAAACTTTGGTGGTGTGATCAAGTTTGAGATGATTGATGTGGTGAAATGTTTTCTGTCAAAGGTGGAAACTGATGATATGGGAATTGAGGACTTTTTTCCCTTTTATTCATTCATGGGATGAGGGTGTCGCTGGCTAGGCAGTATTTTTTGCCAGAGGGCAGTGAAGGAATGGTGATATACTTCCCAAGTCAAGATAGTGAATGGCTTAGAGGGGAACTGCCCTTGTCCTCTTGATTGAAGTGTCATGGATTTGTAAGGTGCTTTCTAAGGTCCTTCAGTGAATTTAAGAGTGAAACACATTGCTCTGGGTCTGGAGTTATGTATAGACCAGACCAGACCAAGTAAGGATGGCAGTTTCCTTTCCTAATGGGCATTAGCGAACCAGATGAGTTTCTCCCAACAATCAACAATCAACAATCAACAATGGATTCACTGTCATCATTAATTCCACCATCAGCTATGGTGGGATTTGAACCCAGGTCCCCAGGACATTATCTAGGTCTCTGGAGTAACAGCCCAGCGATAATACCACTAGGCCACCGCCTCCCCAGGGCTGTTCTGTAGTTGTTCCAGAGAGGAAGGAGAGGCTGAAGTGCAAGAATGGGACAGACTGCTGAAGACTCTAGTTGGCATGCATGGGTAAACTCTCAGCTGAGGGAAGAGATATTTTGCAATCTCATATACAAGATGAGGCACCATCAGCACAAATGCAATAAACATGGGCAAAGAGAAATCCGAGTTTGACAAGTATATTTTGGGTAACTTTGGTCGTGAGCAGATTTGGAATAGATTTTATGGCAAGTGTGTTCCCAGTTATTGAACAAAGAAGTGGAAGAAAAGGTAAGTTACAGAACCACCATGTAAAAGTGAAAGAGAGGTGAAATTGGAAGCTCACAGCAAGAACAAGATATGTTGTATAATCAGGAAGAGCACTGAAAGCAGCTTAATACTACTGGAACCAAGACAGCTTAACGTATTCCACAGCAACACAGCTGTAGGTGAGACCTGTGCAAATTCCCATTGCTGATTCCTTCCATTTGAAGGAAGCAAGCAGCATGAAGAGAAAAAGTTGTCCAATTTGAGGTTCACCAGCACGAAGGGAATGTTGACAGATGTCAGCTGGTTGGCCAACTATTCATTAAAGAAGACTAAGGACAGTGCTCCGTCTTCATTGGGATTAAGGCATAGACACACTGGATGTTCAGGTTTGGGAAGAGGCAGAGAGCAACTGACAGCTTGAGTGAAGAATGTAATGCAAAATTCCTAGACATTTTGGGCCAAATAGAGATATAGAGAGGCACGACTACCACATTGCGATGAGTGTTGATGATGCAGAGGAACTGGGTAAAAATGAAATGTTTGCACCCAACAAACGAGAGTGAATTGAAGTGGTGGGAGTGTTGGTGAGGAATCACAAATATAGAGGAATCAGGATGAAAGAGCAAAGGTAATGTGGAAGCAAGCTGAAAAGATAAGTGCAAAGTTGGAGAGGGAAAGGTCAGAGCTGAAATTGATCTTAGACTGAGTTAAGGAGGTGTGATGAAGTCAGAAGAAGGCTAATTGGAGTAAGAAGGAGGAGAGGTATTTGCATCTCTGCCTTGTTCTTTCATTGTATCACTGGAAAAGCCAGATTTTGTTGACTGTCAGGAATTGTTATTGAACTGAATGACTCACTAAGCAATTTCAAGGAGCACCTAACTCTGAAACAGAGAATTTCCACTTTGGAGAGGCAAGGTTTGATCTGGGATAGTCAGCATAGTTTTATCAGAAGGAAGTCTTACCTCATAAATTTGATTTGAACTTTTTGAGGAGGTGACCAGGTGTGTAGATGAAGGTAGCAATGTTGGTTTTATGGATTTCAGCTCAGACTTTGACAAGTTCCCACATAGGAGACTGATAAAGAAGATAAAAGCTCATGGGGTACAGGGTAACTTGGTAAGTAGGATCCAAAATTCGCTTGGTGGTAGGAATCAGAAGATAACTGTTCATGTGACTGGAGCCAGTGTTCAGTGTCATACCACAGGGATCAAATCTGGGTCCCTTCTTAATCATGATATATACAAATAGTATAGCTGAGAATGTGGGAGAGGTGATAAGTAAGTTTAAGGATGATTGCCGGAGTTGATTGACAGTGAGGAAGAAGATCTTGGGTGACCGGTGGATGTAAACAGATTGGTGTATAAATGGACAGTTCAGTGACAGATGGCATTTAACCTTGAAAAGTATGAGGTGATGTACTTTGGAAGAAGTAACAAGTTAAGGGAGTACCCACTAAATGACATGACACAAGGAAGCTTCGTGTAACAGTGGGATCTTGGGGTGCTTGTCCATAGGTCCCTGAAGGTGGTAGGACAGGTTAATAGGATAGTTAAGATAATAGATAGGGCACTTGCCTTTATCAATTATGGTAGAGATTATCAGAGCAGGAAAGTTACATCAGAGTTGTACGAAAGTTTGGTTAGCTGGAGTACAGTATGCAGTTTGGGTCACCGCACTTCACTGGAAGGGGTGCAAAAGAGATTTACCAGGATGTTGCCTGAGATGAAGCAGTTTAGCTATGAAGAGAGGCTGGATAAGCTTGGGATGTTTTTCAAAATTTTGCTGTAGCGATCAAGTCAAAATCCACATTAAATAAATTTGAACGAGCAGTCAAATTGTGTTCCCAATACATGATAGTTATTGCTTCAAATAGCCGATAGAAGAAGTCAGATCTGTCAGATTTCCCCAGTTGTGCCTTCAGTATATATGACAATAATATCAGCACAAAGTTGTTGTAAACCCTGTTCTGCCTGAATAGAATTTAAGTTCCTTTACTCATCCCAGAGTTTGGCCCACAGTCTAATTCGTCAACAACGTTTCCTGAATCAGCTTCTTTGGCCCCTTCTCCAGCAGTGCACAACTTTCCTCCGTCACAGTCATACACTTATGCTTCACTACTGCCAATAAACTGTTATTCTTCTGCTGAAAGCACAACGCTATCTTGCGACTGATTGCTGCTTGAAATTTCACTGTCAGCTTTGTTTATTTTTACCAATCAAGGCCCATTTCCCTTGCCCTACACAAACATATTTGTGAACATAGGAATGAGAAACAAAAGTAGGCCATTTAGCCCCTTGAGCTGCTCTGCCATCCAACAAGGCTGTGGATGATCTGATTGGAACCTCAGTTGTATAATCTTGCCGACCCGGATTACCTTTCACATTTTTGGTTAACAAGAATGTATCCACTTCTGCCTTCAACATATTGTAACACCTTGCTTTCAGCATGTGTTTTTCAGGAAGAGAGTTCCAAAGGTTCAAGACCTTCTGAGAGAAAAAAAAATTGGTTAATCTTGGTGAGTAAAGGAGTAACCGTTGATTTTTAAACAATCATTCCTTGTTCCACGTTCTCCCATAAGAGGTTACATCCTCTCCACATTAACCCTGTCAAGTTCCTTCAGGATCTTACATATTTTAGTCAAGTTGTCCTCTTCCTCTGATAAAGTCCAATGAACATAAGCCTCACCGACCCAACCTTCCCTAGTAAGGCAACGCTCTCATTCCAGGTACGAGTTCAATCAACCTTCTGTCAATTGCTCCCAATGCATTTATTTCCTTCCTTAAACAAGGTAACTAACGATGTGCATCGCACTCCAGATGCAGTCTCATGATTCCCCTGTATAAATGAATCATAACCTTCCTCACTTTAGTTCCCCTCATGAGAAATTATAGCATGTTATTAGCTTTCCTCATTTCTTGGGTAATAACATTTTATGATTAATGCAGAGGAATGCCCCAGATCCTGCTGCACCTCAGAGCTCTGCAATCTCTCACTATTTAAATATGATGCTTGTTTATCCTTCCTGCCAAAATGAGCAATTTCACTTTTCCACACATTACTCTTTATTTGCCATATATTTGCGCACTCCCTTAACGTATCTGTATTCTTTTGTATAAGAAGATCATGATGTCCTCTTCACAATTTACTTTCCTGACTTATATGTGTGTCATCAGTAAATTCAGCAACCCTACATTCCATCCTTTCATTTAAATCATTTATTGAAATTATTAACAGTTGCCGCCCCCACACCGATTCATATGTAATACCACTCAATACATCTCACTAACATGAAAAATAATCTCATTATGCAAGTTCTGCGATCCCTGTTAGCCAGCCAATCTTCCATCCATGTAAATATGCTCCCTCTTCACCATGAGCTTTTATTTTTCTGCAGTAATCTTTGATGAAGCGCCTTATCAAATGCTTTCCTCAAATTGAAATACTGCGTTCCCAGCACTTTCTCTGTATCCTGAAAAAAGTCCAATAGATTGGTCAAACATGAGCTCAGTTTCACAAAACCATGTGGATTCTATTTGATTACCTCGAGCTAAGTACTCTGCTAAAATTAGTTCAGTAATAGCTTCTAACATATTCTCAGCGACAGTTGTTAAGCCTGTGGCCCTTTGTATCTTGCTTCCTGCCTTGCTCCATTTTTGGAAAAAGGAGTCAAATTTGCTTTCTTTCAACATCATAGCACTATCTCATAATCAAGGAAGCTTTGGAAAATTCAGACCAATGCATGAAGTGTCTCATGAGCCACTTCTTTTAGTACCCTTTGATGAAGTCCATCAGGAACCAAACCACCTCCATGTCCAACAATTCACTCATTACCACTTCTCTAGTAATTGTGACTTTCCTGAGTCCCTTCTATTTCCTGATTATTGTTTCTTCTGGAATGTTACTTGTATCCTCTTAGTGAAGGCCAATGCAAAATACCCATTCACTTTCCTCAATTTTGCCATTCCCTTTTTTTCCATTATGAATTCTTTAGTCTCACTTTTTATTGGGCCAACATAAACTTTACTAACTCTTTTCTAAATGTTTTTAGAAACTCTTACTTACTTGTTTTTATCATTCTGGCAACTTTCTCTTGTATTCCAGTTTTTCCCCACATTTCTTTTTTGGTCAATCTTTGCCTTGTCCTGTCATCTGACCTGCCAACTGGTTTTATACAGCGGTATGCTTTTTGTTTCAGTTTGATGTTATCTTAATAACCTTTTTCATTAACCCCAGGGTAGTGGATCCATCCTGTAGTGACTGGAATGAGGGCCAGTTAAATCTTATTGACTGTGAGATCCTTGATTGTGGATAACCTTGGCCAGTCAGGGAGCCCTAGCTGACTGATATCAACAGGGAATTCAGAGAACCTCCTCATTCTCAGGACTGGCTCTTAGCTGGCTAGTGAGAGCCCATGTACTATGCACATGAAAATAAAAGGCGACAGAATACCTGCCTCCTTGGAGTTATTTCATGTTCCTTGAAATTATTCTTTCTCTTTGAAATGAAACTACAGCCCGAACCACAGGCAGATTTCTCAGAAGACTGTTGTCACAGTTGGGAATTCCAATCTGCAACCTACCTCCTAAACAAGTTGGAGATTTGCACTTCTGTTTCAGTTAGAAACTGATGCAAGAGAAACATAAATTGTTTTCTGGATCAACTATGATCTCAATGTTCGAATTTCATCACAAAATAAAAAACTTTACAGACATTCTGGGCATCTGAGAGCTTTGCAATCTCACTGTTTAAATATGATATATGTTTATTCTTCCTGCCAAAATGGGCAATTTCCACTTCATTATAATTTTTTGAGGAAAATTTTATGAATTTTCAGAAACCATGCTTGTCTGCACAAATCTACCTGCCCTTCCTCCCAGGTTTAGTTTCCACCAATTTGCAGCATTTCACCTTTGATTTACATTCAGTCAGCAATTCACTGCATAGCTCTTTCTTACAGTGCGCAAAGCTGACTCAACACCAGCTTATTTCGAATAACTATATATTTCTGACTTTCTTTCAACTTTGAAAGCAGATTTGTATCAGTAATAGAAGAGACAAAATGAATTCGAAGTCACACAGAGTTTATATCTGGGAATGGGAGGGATTTTCTTTGCAGAAAGTCAGATCGCTTCACTATCTTCAGTTTATCTCCTTTCAAACTGATTTTCTGATGTTCAGCCTGGATGAAATTTCACTTTTTCATATTAATTGCTGGCAACACCGCAGAGATTTCTTTCAATTACTGAACCACCTACCCCTCAAACTAAACCTAAAGCAAATGGTCTGCAGCACTTCAAGAGGTCAGCTCACCACCACCTTCTCAAGGCCAACTAGGGATGGCCTATAAATGATGGCCCAGCCAGTAAGGCCAACTTCCCATGAATGAATAAAAGAAATACACAAGAACAGGAGTTGACCATTTATTGCCTTGACTCTACCATTCAAGTGGAGCGTGGCTGATCTGTGTTAAATACGAGTCATTAAATGCTGGGTAGACAGAGTAAGGCATATACTATTCCAGTCAGAATTTTATTACAACAGACATCACAAAATTTCCAGCAACACTGATTACTTGTTCCCGTATTGTATCTACATGTATATATGTACCCAGTTCAGTCTCAACAAAATATCACTTGAGTAATAGAAATATTGGGAAAAGTATAAACATTTCCTTCAATCACCCATTCTGCACCTAGTGAACCTACAAACTATGTTAAAAAATGCAAGGCGCAAGTTAACTCTTGACTTTATCTCTACAGATGCCATCTGAGTAATTCCAACGCTTTCTGTTTGATTCCATAATTCCTGAAACACATATCCCCTATTTCTCATACATGTTGAGAAGATCATAGACATTTCTTTAAATTGCTTGTCCTATGCACACCCCTGACCCTGCTTACCCGTTAGGAGCAAATTACTGCAGATGCTGGAATGTGTACTGAAAACAAAAAAACGAAAACAAAAACAAAAAGAGATCACAGCGGGTCAGGCAGCATCCATGGAGAGAAAGCAAGCTAAAGTCCTGTTTCTAAAGTCTCAAGTCTAGATTATTCTTCATCAGAGCTGACGTGAAGTGTGGAGGGGGCAGCATTTACGCAGTGGTGGGGGGATGGAGTGCTGGGGGAGAAAGGCTGTTGATAGTTCAGATTAAGTGATCGGAATGGGAGAGTGGCAGGACAAACTGCTGGACTGGAAAGAACAGACAGCCCACTGATGTGGGGGAGTGGAGAGAGGACATGATGACAGAGAATGTAACAAGTAAAGCTAAACGAAAGGGAGAGAATGCAAGTGGATTCCTTGGTTCCAGATGGACTCAAGAGGTTCTTGGCAGAATCTACTGGACGATAACAGTATGCACCCTATCTTTACTCCATACCCCTTAATGACTTTAAAAAAAATTCCACTATTTCAGATTAAAATGTAGAGAGAGCACTTCATAAAGTGTATACTTTTGCCATGGTGTATTAACTTAACATTAGTACAATTGCATTGCTCTTCCCAGTCTGTTCTGTGACTATAAAACTTAAAAATAAACCTTTTTCTGAAGCATTTCCATCTCATTGACAAGGCTTCAGACCAATACAGATCCAACAACCTGCTTTACAAATTCTGTTCACATTTTGACAGCTGTGACAAATTGTACCCAGTCGCTGAGGCAGTCATAAAACTGCAAAAGAAAAAAAATTTTTCTGATCTACTTGTGTTAATCGTTCTTTTAATGAATTCCAGAATCCAGAACAGGATGTGCATCTTTGCCAGTTGAATCTTTGAGCTGTATCCTGTTGGCATATTAGATTAAATTGAAACTCATCCATTAGTTTGCGTCCAGACCCGAAGTGTCAGCTTTCCTGCTCCTCTGATGCTGCTTGGCCTGCTGTGTTCACCCAGCTCCACACCTTGTTACCTCATTAGTTTGTTCAGATGCATTGTTTACAGTAAACAGACCAACAGGAGCAAAGACATTCCGTCTACCCACCTTCAGTGGTGGAAATATTTAACAATTTATTGAGCATCAGTTGCCAATTGTAGAAGCGACTTTCAAGCTTCTAACACCCATGAGTGTGGAAGGCTTTGCTTGTCTTACTCCTGAAAGGTGTAACTCTAATTTTTAGGGTGTGCCTCTTGTTAAGACTATATCCTCTTGGCTGTGCCCAGCAGTTCCTACCTCTCTCTGACTTCAAGTAGAGCTTCTGATCCCAGATCATCATCCTCATAAAACATTCACCTTCAAACTATTAACACCCTTCACCCTTACCCTGGACCTCCTCCTACTGCTGAGCCCTCATGTGTGTTTCCTTCTCTCCAATTTCCACAAACACTTCAGCTCACCTGAAACTTTCCTGTTATTGGCCAAACCAGGGACTTTCTGTTCCTCTTAACAATCTCTTGGAGCATCTTGTGTCTCACAGCCTGTGCCTCCAGCCACCTTGGTCCCATACACTACTTCCCAAACATTTTCCCACTGTGACCCCATTTCGAGGCTCAAAATTTGCAATGAACCCACAGTGAGAATTGTGTGCCTGCAATGTGGGGGAGGGGGGGTGTTCTGTTTGACAGTGGAGGGGGAGAAGAGGGGAGTTTTTGAGGCTAGTAGGGGCAGGTCAAGTGTTTACATTCCATTGACCTGGCTTCTTAGAGGCAAGAATCAGGCTTCTATGGCCAGTCACTTAGACCACATCCAATATTCAGAAGAATGTGGTTATCAAAAGGAGCTTTGCTTTTATTTGATTTCAGTTATTACTATCAAGTGTACCGAGGTACAGGGTAAAGTGCTGTGTTACCTGCCTTACAGGCAGATCACAGTAAACAAGACATCAGAGTAACAGAACAGAGGGCAGAACACAGTGTTACAGCTGTCGAGAAGGTGCAGAGAGAGATCAGAATTAATATTTAAGAGGTCCATTCAAAAGCCTGATAACGGCAGGGAAGAAGATGTTCTTGAATCTGTTCGTACGTGTGTTCAAACTTCTACATCTTCTGCCTGATAGGAGAGGGTGGAAGAGAGTATAATCGGGGTGGAAAGGGTCTTTGATTATGTTGGTTGCTAACCCCCAAAAAATAGCTCATCCATGACCCCCACCAGTTTGCACACAGCCTGACCTGTGTCACGCTGAAGATCAGACAGAATGGACTTGATGGTAAACTGGAGACAAAGCTCATGAACAGAGTTCAGCTCCTGTCTGATCCTCCTCTGACTCTGAAGGAGTTGCACACACTGGCGAAAGGTGGGATGCAGTGTTCCACAGGGAAACAAGCTGGGACAATGGTCATTCATCGTTTTAAATGTGCAGCTATTCCATTGCTGCAGGTCTGCGTTTCTGAGCATGAGCAGGCTCTGCACCACCCAACAGTGACGCTGACAATAAATGCAGCTTTTTCCAAACGTCTAAGATGTTTTCAACTGTGAAGACAGTGTTATTTTAAGAGAATCTCTTATCACGAAGCAATCGTCTAGGTTTCTATGGCTCTTGACCTACAAAGGGGTTTTTGAATTAGAAGCAAATCTGGAAAATTTGTAATATTCACAGGCATACAGACAATCAATGCTTCAGAATGGGAGAAATTTTCTTAAAATTATAGTGTGTAGACATCTGTGCCTTAAAATGGAACTCATTTGTACAAAATTCTTGTTTTAATCAAGGTATTAAACATTTAGTTCTAAATGAGTTTTTACCACAAATACAATAGCTGATGAAGAAATACTGTTCAAGCTTTTTGATATGTTGAGTAATGTGAGAAGGTAGCTGTCATGTCTGAAGATCCAAGATTCATTCAGCATGCCGTTTATAACTTCACCCATTACATACCAACAGCAATATATAAGATTCAAAACAGAAAATGATGGAAACGCTCAATAGGTCAATGAATATCTGTGCAGAGAAATAATGAAACTAACATTTCCGTACTCTTTAGTAGATCCAGTATAAATACTGATGACTAGTGTTTAAAATGCGGCACGGCTCAGTGGTTAGCACTGTTGCCGCACCAGGACCTGGGTTCAGCCTTGGGTGACCATCTGTGTGAAGTTTGCACATTCTCACTATCTCTGCATGTGTTTCCTCTGGGTGCTCTGGTTTCCTCCGACATTCCAAAGATATGCAGGTTAGGCGGATTGGCCATGCTAAATTGCCCAGGGTTACGGAAGTTGGTTTAGGAGGTCAGCTGCAGGTGGGATGCTCTTCGGAGGGCCGGTGTGTACTCGATAGGTCGAGTGGCCTCCTTCCGTACTGTCAGGCTTTATAATTTATGGACAACATGAAGGGAAAGAGAAGGAAATGTGAATACGTGCTCACACAGACACTCAAACTAACACGCTCAGGAACATGCACGCACACAAACATGCACTCATTCTGCACACAGAACATACTGACCTGCGCGGCTGCGTTTTGCCAAAGAAAAATTGGCTAAACATCCGTTTCGGGTACTTTAATGGAGCATTTCCCTGAGTGAGCACAGTTATTTCATGCAATTCTCTGCCGATATCCTCATCATGTATGCAACACATCTCTACGGTGGCAGCCTCGTATTATCTTGCACTCCACAGTGCCAGGAGTACTTGCTGCTGAGGGACCTTCCAGGATTCTCACCTCCAGGAATTTAAAGCCCAGTTGTGCATGTGATCAACTGCTGCCAGCTTCAAAGAGCCCTTCACAGGACAAGTAGTGGGAGAGAGATGAGAAGGGAAAGCTTCTGATAGCACATCGGTGGCATAGATAACACTTAATGGTAAATACAAGTTCATAAATGTACTTGTGGTTGACATCGTCGTCTGTTTGATCGTCTGTAATACTTACTGCACCTCAAGAATTGAACTGCACAGGTTACGCATCCTGAGTGCTACTCTTTTACTTATGCACAGCACAGCGTAACATTGCATCAGTATTCAATATGGGAGCTTACACGTTGAAAAGTCTTCAAATAGTTGAAAATGTTACTTTTTATTGGACCACAAGAGAGGTGAAAAAAAAAGGGTGCTGCATTTGATGTTTGGAATGAGTTGGGAGCTGCTTGCATTTTGAGCAGGACCAAAATTATCATAGTTATTGAACGATCACGTCATCCAGTTCAGATCTATTGCAAGTATTGTGTCAATTAAATCCTGTATGGGTTGTTGCATCTGTCATGGCACTGCTCTGTCATGTGAAAGAAAATGTTTCTCCCGCTCATTATCCTCACCTTCCTGCTCAGAAGACTGCAGCTGCTGCTGTCCCAGCTCTTTGGCATCTGCCACATGCTCTCTTTGCCTGCCCCAGCATGTAAGGATTCTGTGATGCTCTGTGTGGTGTGTACTGTAAAGTTCCCCAGACTGATCTGTGCATCTTCCGGAGGCCTATTGCCTGTTCCATGATGGCCCACAATGGCTGAACAACGGGCTGAATTGTATCTACTCTCACCCTTACTCATAGAGTTGCACACTGAGTGTTCAGCCGTGATTGCAGAGGACAGCCCTTGTTTCTCAGTAACCATTCATGCAACGTGTTCACCAGTTGAAATGAAGCAGGAACATGAGAGTTTTCAAGGATTTAGGTATCGTGGCAGCGTTTAGGATACCTGATGCAGGCGTCACAGATGCAGTACCAATGATCACAGATGATTTCCGTGTTGATATCATGGAATCTCTTTCTATTGATCAAGTCAGCTGCGTCATGATACGGTACTCTCAATGTAATGTGCATATAGTTTATACTGCCCTGCACCAGGGGTAGCCACTTATGTTGGCACAACCTACTGCAACACTTTCCTCATCATGGGGAAACAAGATGAAGCAGTGCAATCTATCACTAATTGCATCAAGAACAATCTTAATACATTTGTGGCTTGAGGATTAAGAGATCTCACGCAGATTTACAGTGGTTCCTTAGAAGTAGGCAATGCATAAAACTTTAGAGCAGCTGTCACCTTGACCAGGATAGAATAGCCACCCATCCCTTTAGGTCTCATGTTCCAATCAACCAAGGAACTTGGTTCTGTGGTGGTGCCCTGGGATATCTTCAGTCTGTAGCGGCAATGATCCTGGCTCATCTGGAGGAAATGTCATTGATGATGATAGACTCTGGGCCTCTTCTACACCCTCTACGTTTTGAGCAGACCTTCAGCTGCAACGTCTTCATATGAAGGCAGTTCAGCATCCGTTGGGGGTTGCTGCTGGTCCTGGGCTTGCTGACAATATGTGCCTCCTCCATTTCTCTGCCCTTCATTGCCCTAGCCATAGTGACAATACTCTGTTGCTGGATCCATTTCGTCACCAATTCCAATGAGCCTGTGTGGGGAGCATCACAAACAGGAGAGGTCCTTCGTAATGTGAGCAGTCAGCATTCTCAGCACACACAATTCAGCAGTTTAGTATTGTCCTCGATGCCATCAGATTTGGAGATCAAGGAGGGCCATGGAATTCCTTTTGTGGATCTTTGACACAATCGATCTTATTCTGACAAACATAACACAAGCCGCGCCATGCAAATACAATGGGACATTTTAAGTGGAAATCAGATCCATACCCTTCTGCAGCCTTTGGTACCTTGGATAGTCTTTGTAAATTGTGGCCAGCAGATGATGCTTTCAGGGCCAACGTGTCCACCCCACTGACTAATGGCCATGATGATCTGCCTGGCTTTTTGTCTGTGTCAAAAGACAAGGCAATATAGAAGAACTGTGGGGCTGTAGGTTCTTAAGATGGCAAATGCAAAAGGCAAAGCAAGGCAGAGATGCTGCGTGCATCCATATACATGTGAACTGAATGAGTGCTAAGGAAGCAAGCAAAGAACCCTTAGGTCTGCTCTGGGACCAATGATGAGATGATTGTCTATTCCTGCAAGCAAAGCAACATTACAATGGAAAGTGTCAGGGCACCCTAAAATGCAGCCTTCAAGTGAAGAACTCTAAGTATTCCAAGTGAGTTGGAGATGTTCTGTGATAATGCAGTGAGGCTGGTGCATGTCCAATGCCAATCTCTGTGGCAGGGTTTGCAGGCAGTTTCTACCCATGGAGAGTGCCCTGAATGTTGCAGAGCACTGGCCCAAGTGGAGACCCAGATGGGCAAGTAATGAGCCGCCAGGTTCCTGCTGTCATCTTGATGTCAGGATTGGTGTAGTCAAGTTTTCTTCAGTGGCTGAGGGGAATAGTATGTAAATGAGGCGAGATGAGGTAATAATTAGATGTTGATGCATATAGGTAGGTCCCTTGCCACTCACGGGCAAGGTTCTTGTCTTGCCGTTCAAACCTTGGGTACAAAATCGGACTTTCCATATTTCCCCAACTTGTTTTGCCATTTACAGTGTCACTCAGGGCTTGGGAAGGTTCAGTGTAGCGTGCAAACAGACTCAGAGACACACATAAACGCGCGCGCACACACACGCACACACACACACAGACATAGAGTCAGATATGTAACACACAGATACGCTGAAATGTACATATACTGATTCACATAGTGAAAGAGACATACTCCGTACACTCAGAGTTCCATCTTGGGTACATCTGAGTGGCCATTGCAGAGAGCCACAACCACAATGAGCCGCATGGCCTCAACGTGTGATGACACCAGCTTATGATTTATAAGGTTCCCACCACTTGCAATATCACTCCCTCTCTGCCAAGTCCCACGAGAAATGACAGCATATTAAATTTTATCTGGCATCATGTCTAGTTTTCCAGCTGGGGTTCTCAAGAAGATTTTGGCCCCCAAGTCATAAGATTCAATAACATCCACTGTCAAAAGAGTTGAGCATTTATTTGATGTTCTTTGTTGTGTGTATTACCATGTTGTTCAATTAAGTTCTTAATAATGTGACTCAGGGTACAGAAATAATAATGCACTACGCATTGCTCTCAAAAAAGTGCTCTCATGCACAATGTTCATGGAAATACATCTTAACATTTACAGAAGTTGTTTATTAGTAACTCAAGATAGTGATGAGCAAAGCAAACTGGCCAACTCATTTCAGACAGATCTTTGCCTTAAATCATCTGCTGGATAGGCACAGACACTGGGGAGTGACTTGAACTGTAGACAGTTGAGTAAATACATATTATTAACTTGGCTACCGGTTAAAATCCTCTTCCAAATGTGCAAAGGCAAAACACTGGAAGGCTGAAATAAATGCAGGACAATACTGGAAGTACTGAGCAGGGCAAGCTGTGTTTATGGAGATGGAAAGAGTAAAAATAGAGGTCACCTTTCAGGTTCCTCGCAAATCGTTGTTTCGCAGAGCATACCCAGACCAAAGCAATGTTCTCCATTAAGCCCACTTTCCCTAAATGAAACCTGTAGTGTTTTAAAACTGCATGATTCCTCTATAAGTATTCAAACTGGAAGAGTGAAATGAGTGTGTAGTGGTTTAACACATTTTGACTGGCACACAAACTGACTCAAAATTTGATCACAGTAGCTGATGTGGATCTGCCTTATTATTTGTGATTGTTCCCTGATTTAGCTGTGGCTACATGATTCTTGATTTGGTTTGATTTCTTATTATCATGTGTACTGAGATACAGTGAAAAGTATTATTTTTTGCAAGCTCACCAGACAAATTACACCCTACAAAAGGACATCATGGTAGTTGAACACAATGCCGAATGTAGTATTACAGCTACAGAGAAGGTGCAGAGAAACATCAATATGAATATATGAGAGGTCTGTTCGTAAGTCTGATAACAGCAGGGAAGAAGCTGTTCTTAAGTCTGTTGGAAGAGGGTGGAAGAGAGTATAACTGGGGTAGGAGGGGTCTTTGATTATATTGCCTCCTTTCCCGGGGCAGCGGGAAGTGTCGACAGAGTCACTAGAAGGATGAGTAATTTTCACGATGGACTGGGCTATGCACACAACTCACTGTAATTTCTTGTGGTCATGGGCAGAGCAGTTGCCATACCAAGCTGTGATGCATCCAGGATGCTTTCTACAAAAATTAAATCTCTAAAAATTGGTAATAGTCATTGTGGCTTTGCCAAGTTTTCTTAGCCTTCTGAGGAAGTAGAGGCGTCGGTGTGCATTCTTGACTTTAGTGTCGATGTGGACGGACTGGGATAGATCGTTGATGATATTTATTCCTAGGAGCCTGAAGCTCTCGATCTCCTCCACCTCAGCATCATCAAGGGCTTACTGATTGCCATGGAGATTTGCAGCTGGTTGAGATGATCTTGTACAGTGAGGCTCTGCCCCACTTCAACATCAACAGGAGGATGGTAACTGTTTTTCAAAGTGACCTTTTGTTTTCATACTTGTTTCCATATTTTTCCAACTTGACTTGCCATTTCACATGTCGTTCAGGGTTTCAGAGATTCCATGCACACAGGCTGTTTGGGCTGACAAGTTGCAAGTGAAAGTCCCACCGCACAAGTGCAAGGCAATGACTATTTTCAACAAGAGACTATCCAACCCTCCAACCTTTGCTATTCAATGGTATTGCCATCCTCTGCTAATTGGCCAGGGTTGAATTTGCCCTGCTTTTTATGTATGGAATATACCTGGGAAATTTTCCAATTTGTTAGGTAGATGCCAATATTGTAGCTGTATTGGAACAGCTTGGCTAGGGGCGCAGTAAGTTCTGGAGTACATGTCTCATGCAGGTGAGGTGGATTAGCCATGCTAAATTGTCCATAGTATCCAGGGATGTGCAGGCCAGGTGGATTAGCCATGGGAAATGCAGGATTACAGGGATAGAGTTGGGGTGTGGGTCTGGGTGGGAAGCTGTTCAGAGGGTCAGTGTAGATTCGATAGGCCAAATGGCCTCTTTCAGCACTTTGGGATTGTATGTGTTCAGCCCAATTGCCAGAATGTTGTCAGGGCTCATAGCCTTTGCAGTATCCATTGCCTCCTTCTGTTTCTTGATATCATGTGGCGTGAAGTGAATTGATTGAAGAATATCTGTGATATTCTAGACCTCTGGAGCAGACCAAGACAGATCATCCCTTTGGCATTTCTGGCTGATTATTGTGAATGCTTCAGTCTTTTATGCTGATGTGCTGGGCTCCTCCGTCATTGAGGGTGGGGCTATTTGTGGTGTTGTTTAATGGGCCGTCACGTTTCACAACTTGTTGTGACAGGACTGCACAGCTTAGATCTGATTTAAAAACGGAAAGGACTGCGGATGCTGTAAATCAGGAGCAAAAACAAAGTTGCTGGAAAAGCTCAGCAGGAAGGAAAAAAAACAGAGTTAACGTTTCAGGTCCGGTGAGCCTTCCTGAAGAGTCACCGGACCCGAAACGTTAACTCTTCTTTTTCTTCACAGATGCTGCCAGACCTGCTGAGCTTTTCCAGCAACTTTGTTTTACACCTGATTTGTTGGTTGTCGAATCACTTAGATCTATCTGTCACTTGCTGTTTATGTTGTTTGGCATGCATTAAGAGTTAATTGGCTGTGAATTGGTATAAATACGGGGAGCTCATGATCAGTGCAGCGTGAGTTTTTTGGAATGTGGTTAACTGAAATAAAACTCTTGCTGTAACTGTGGACTTGGACTCTGTTCAAGACATTTATCTTCCAGAATATAACATATCACACCATATCACATAGTGTGATGACAATTCAAGAGAGTCAATGATTACTCTAAGCCTTGTCTCATACCAGCAGAGCCTTTCTCCCCAATTACCTTCTTCCCTTTGTTCAACTATGATTTATCTGATTGCACCGATTCCTGCTGAACATGTTGAACATCCTCCAACGCTGATGCTTGGTTCAGGTTGAGAAGTTGGGATTCCTCGGTCTGAAGTGCATGGGCTTCAGCGTGTGGCTGTATGGGAGATATTCATCGACACATGACGTCTCTTTTCCCGTGTTCTGTCTTCACAATGAGAGAGCAGACGGCACGTGGCCAGGATTATCTTGTGTGAGTTACTCTGGTAGATCCTGCCAAGGTGATGACATGCTTTGTGACTGCAGCATGATTACATGTCTCCAGATGACGACAAGCACCAGAATCCAATTTTGCCTTGAACCACTTCCAAGAAGAGTGCAGCCAAGTGAAGGACTATGGCAACAGTGGCACACATTCTAAATTGAGGGCCGGCCGAGAAACTGCCCTTCAGTGATCTCTGTTTGCAGTCTTCCTATTTTCAGCATTCTTTCTCTTGACATCCTTCAGATCAGGAGGGTAGAGGGAAAGTCACATAGAGAATTTTATGCTGCCTCCAACCCCCACATCACCAGCCCCCTGGGTCTCTGTCATCTTGTGGCCATGAGGGAGAAAGGATATATCCCTGGGCTGAGTTGAAGAGTATGTTAGGATGCACAGGGAGTGACAAAACACCACAGATCTGTGGGGCTGATTGGCCTGTTTCTTGTGCTGTAAATATTATGTACTATCTAAATAGTGAGCTAATTCTCAATGTTTTTCCCCCAAATGCCATTATACTTTGATGTGCAAACGCACGCAAAGTGGTACATCATTTAGCACTGTGCACATGTTGGCATGATCGATGCTTTTGTCTTTGCCTTGATGCACAGTTTGTTTTCTTTGTACTGATTAAACACCATGGGAGCAATTTGAGTATAACTTGCTCATCAAAAAAACTCAAGATTGGGTCTAATACCGACTTTGACATGAGCTCATTTTGACTCTCCATTGAGGTCAGCAGCTAAAAATGGGTTATAGCCCTACTAAGTGCCAGGGAAATGCAGCAGTCTGGCAGAGAGAAACAGAGATAATGTTTGGATTTGCAAGAAGTTGAAATACTGTGTGCAAGTCTGGTCTCCCTGCTATAGGGAGGATGTTGTGAAACTTGAACGGGTTCAGAAAAGACTTACAAGGATGCTGCCAGGGTTGGAGGGTTTGAGCCATAGGGAGAGGCTGAATAGGCTGGGGCTATGTTGCCTGGAGGGTCAGAGGCTGAGGGATGACCTTATAGAGGTTTATAAAATCATTAGGGGCATGGATAGGGTGATTAGCCAAGATCTTTTCCCACAGGGTGGGGAGTCCAAAGCTAGAGGACTAGGTTTAAGCTGAGAGGGGAAAGATTTAAAAGGTACCTGAGGGCAACTTTTTTATGCAGAGGGTGGTGTGTGTATGGAATGAGCTGCCAGAGGAAGTGGTAGAGGCTGGTACAATTACAACATTTAAAAGGCATTCGGATGGGTATATGAATAGGAAGGGTTTAGAGGGATATGGGCCAAATGCTGGCAACTGGGACCAGATTAATTTAGGATATCTGGTCTGCATGGATGAGTTGGACCCAAGGGTGTATTCTCCGTGCTGTACATCTCTGCGAATTTATGACTTTGCTTCTAAACGAGAAAAATATTTCTCTAGAAGTGTTAACTCTGTCTGACTATGTTTCACTAGCACTTGATGTTTTAGTTCCAGATTTCCGGCATCTGCAGTATTTGGCTTTTTGTTTGACTGACTAAAAATAAATTCCTCAGTTTAATTTCTCCAGATAGAGTGATGAGAGAAGAATTTTGCTTCTCCACGGTATCCATTAGCAAGCATTGGGGCCCATAGTAAAAGATTATTCATCTTAAGTTAAAAATACTTATTCCTGTCCACGTACTGGTTGTGTGAATATAAAAGTGATTGATTGATATCAATGCTTAGACAGAACTTCAGCTTTTCCAAGTGCCCACCATTCTATCCGTTCCTTAGTAAGATTCTGCCAAAGCAGGAAAAGAGTACAAATTGATTTACAAAGAGCAGCGTTCATCTGTGTGGCTGCAGTGTATAATGAGAAATATATTAAATCTAATGAATGTAAAATGTGCTTACTGGGGTTGCATGACTGCACCGCGATTAAGTGATTCAATATTCCCCCCTGGATTAATTTAGACAATGCGCTGGTGTAATATAATGGCCTTTCTACCCAGAATGTGGCTGACAAATACCATTCGATGAAGATTAATGCATTTAATTGTGTTGATGAAATCACAGCATAATCACAGAAGTGCAAGTGAACGAGATAAATGTGTCGATGAGGGTTTTTGATTAATCAGTGTTACTTAGATTCTATTGCTCAGGATACTCTTTTTTTTACTTTGAGATATCCCCATTCAGGCAACACTCAAATTATGCTACCAACACAGTTTGATGGTTCAAAGATGGAAAATATCCATGTTCAAGAAAAGCTTCCTGAGAGGCAGTATGGTGCAGCAGCTGCAGTTGACCACACTCAGTGTGAATGGGTGCGACAATTCACTTTAACAGAGCTCATTTCGACACTGTCGTGTCAGTCAGCATGTGGCAATTATTTTCCGTAATTGGAACAAATGTACCAATTAGGCAAAGTTATCCCCTGACGCTCAATTCAGGGTTATTGAACAAATCCATATACGTCTTTGCATTTCCATTATAGATCTTTTCATTATTAGCCTGGCGCTTGGGTTTACACTGGAATTTCAATTGGGCTGATGTTTCCATCGAACGAGGACTATCAGAATTTCAAAGCATGTTTAGTTTACAGCATTGAGCTTTTGATTCCAGCCATGCTTCGACCTGTCTGGGAGCTGTTTATCCTTACTGAGCATTATTGTAACAGACCAATTTAAGAATCCCCATTGCTGATTAGAACTGAACCATTGGTTTCCCTGGAGCAAAATACCAATTTTTGCCCTTTTATATTTAAAGCAACCAGAACAAAACTTGACAGCAGGTGAGAAACATCAGTGAGAAACAGCATGTTACCTTCCTTTGTCAGATGTGAAAGAAGTAAAAAAAAGAGAGGAGAGAAAAAAGTTTTCAGCCTAATTTTGGGTAAATTTCATTCCTGGAAAGGAATGGATTTTCCCATGCCACCCATCAAACTTACATTTGGTCACCTCAAGGAATTACTTGTTTGCAGGCGCAGCAGCAGAAAACCAAGTCATTACGGTGCAGTTGTTATCACATTGGGACTGTACTACAAACTCCTGCTAATTTGTTTTCATGAAATGCACAAATTTGGAAGAGATTAGAAGACTTGACAAGGTAGCTGCGGAGAAATTGTTCCCCCTTCTGGGAGAGTGTGGTACCAGAGGACATAATCACAGAGCAAGGGTTTGCACATTTAAGACAGGGATAATGAAGAACTTCTTCTCTCGGAGGGTAATGTATCTGTGGAATTCCTTTCTGCAGAGGACCATTGAGGCTGGTCATTAAGTGTATTCATGGCGGTTACAGACATTTTTTAATGAGTAAGGGAATTACGGGTTGTGGGGAAAAGGTAGGAAAGTGAAGTTGAGGATGATCAGGTTAGCTGTGATTTCACTGAATGGAAGATTAGACTCGATGGGCTGAATAGCCTCATTCTACTCCTCTGTCTTATGCTCTTACAGGAGTTCACAGCTTTCATATTTGCTGTTTGTGGCATATTCTGGGCATCCCAGGATAAAATCACAAATGCAGCAGCCCTCCGAAAGTCAGAGTTCCCAAGTTTCTTAGCACTCGTCTAGTGGGCGTGGCATGCAATGCCTTGGAAAAGATGGGCACAACACGAACAAGTTTCAGAATGGGGAGTTATCTGGGGCCAGCTGGCCTGAAAGGATGCCAAAGCTCAATTTGAAGTTACTTGCCAACGTAACATCAAGGCCTTACAGATCCATTTTGAACATGGGAGATATGAGCTGGCGAGAGAGGAAATTGTTCACAGTAGATGTGGGTTGGTGTACATCACTACAATGATAAGTAGCTACTGCAGGTTGGCAACAGGTGCCATTACCAATCACAGCAACTCACTGCTACATCAGATCACCATTTGCGACACTTGTGGCAAACAGCAGAAGTGCACCATGTGAAACTACACTGTTCCCAGCAGATTTGATTTCTCATCATCTCGTACACGAGGAAGATAAATGACAGTAGGGACCCCATTTGGAAAAGGCAAGATAGTAATGTTAGAAAGCTTGATCAACTTCCCAGGCCTTTTGGGTTTGAAGCTGGGTTCCTGACTCAGAGGTTTGGACATTGCCATTGTGCCATAAGAGCTCATATTAAGTTTGATAATGACTTCAAGTTAATATAAAACAGCTGGTGTTTTTTCAGTTATATATGACCGACACACAAATGAAACACTGTACCTGTAATGCTGGGTGTGGAATGAGAGGGGGATAAGATTGAAGAAGTGAGGATCTCCCTCTTTAAATGATGAGATGAATTTTGTCATGAAGATGTGTCATGTTTAATATTCCTTAAAAGGCTTACGATTCAAAGGAGTATGGAAAAAGCAAACTTATTTCTAGTTTTGTCGACAAACCTGGAGTGGTTTCTTTAAAAGAGGTCGTTTATTTTGCACATTGGAAGCATCTTCTTAACAAGGCTTCCCAGAAATCATCTCAGTGGTGACAATTGCTGCAGTCCAGGGTGGGGCTGTTTTTGAATAGTTATTGGCTTAGAGAGGTTATTGATCTGTGCAGTTCACTGGAGGAAACCCTGCCAGGAACAAGCTACCAGTTGATCTCTTCCATTTCTGAAAAGAAAATTTTCTTGTTTAGCTTCAAGGTGGAGCCTATTTTTTTTTATGAAAGACTAATTGATTGAAAGAACATCCAAAGATCGTGGTTGCTAAGGAATCTGTGTCTGCAAGACATCAGAGACGACAAAGCATGATTAGTGACTAGATCACATGTGCTAAAACATCAAAGGAACAGACTCCAGACCATCCTACACTTTACCCTTTTATCTTCAAGAATAAACCCTGGGCGAAAGTTGTTTTCCGGGAATTCCAAACTCTGCTTTTTTATTTATCCTCTTTTCCTGAAGTGCATGTGTGTTTTGAGGATATTTAGAGAGATAAGCATTAATGCTTGTGTTCTGACTGAATACGTAAAACCCATTGTCCATCTAAATTGAAAAATTTGATATTATTACTTGTGTTTATTCAGTCATGGGACATGGGCGTCGCCGGCTGGCCAGCATTTGTTGCCAGTCCTAGTTGCCCTTGAGAAGGTAGTGCTAAGCTGCCTTCTTGAACCACTACAGTCCACACGCTGTGGGTTGATCCACATGCCTTAGGGAGGTAATACCAGAATTTACACCCAGCAACAGTGAAAAAATGGCGATATATTTCCAAGGTCAGGGTGGTGAGTGGCTTGGAGAGAAACTTGCAGGTGGTGGTGTTCCCATTACCTGATGCCCTTGTCCTTCTCGATGGACAAAGTCAGAAGTCTCATGACACCAGATTATAGTCCAGTAGGTTTATTTAAAATCAACTCGCCTGAGAAGGAGCAGCGCTTGAAAGCTTGTGATTTTAAATAAACCTGTTGAACTATAATCTGGTGTCGTGTGACTTCTGACTTTGTCCACCCCAGTCTGACACTGGCATCTCCATATCATGGCTTCTCCGTGGAAGTAGATGTGTGTTTGGCAGGTACTGTCTAAAGGCCTTTGGTGAATTTCTGCAGTGCGTCTTGAAGACAGTACGCGCTGCTGTGATTGAGCATCAGTGGTATATACAGATAAGATGATTAATTGGTCATTTGGTAACTGAAAAAGTATTTATATTTGATGTGGTGACCCATGGAGTAGTGGAGCTAGAGCAAAAATACACTGCTCGAGTCTTGGTTAAAAATTTATTTTGATTTCAATCTCTCTAACTGGTTTGAGATCTACTGATGAGCTTTGATCCTCCAGGGCAATGGATGATTGGATTTGTTTGAAGCTGAATGGAACACCTGCCTTCATGTGAGGATGAAGAGTATTTAACAAAAACTTTATAGATATTGGCTCTAGTTGCCATTCTGGGCTAAAAACAGGCAAAATTACCAATTATTACTGGTAATTGTCACATGTCCAAATGATGTCTGAAATATTTCAACAACCACATCATGCTTGATTTCTTGGTGACTATCAAACAAACATTTGGTCCCTTGCATACTTTCATGAGGGACTGACCATCTGTCTTAAACCAAATTGAGGTGCAGTGCCACATCCTGATTTTCCCATCATGAAAGCAATTTAACCTGTTGCTGTCAGTTCATCTTGTCCCATGGCACTCCTGAAAGTTGCTTCCACCTTATAATTCTGCCTGACTGAACTCCCCTCCAGCCAATTCCCATTTGCAGTGGGCACTGTCTGTAGACTTTTATTTCTGGTCATCAATGATCTCTGCACTGGGAGACATCTCTGAGAACTTTGCTGTGAGTTTTCCCTGTGAGTTCTCCTGGAGCCGGGGCAGGGAATCGGTTGCAATGGCCAGATTTTCCAAGACACCAAGAAATGCATGTGCAGCAAACAATTGTCTTGTCTCGGTGAGGAGGTGACCAAGACACATTGTAGGCACTGAGGAGATTGTTTCAGAAAGATTCCATCTGTCGTTACTTTCACCTTTGATCAAATATAAGAACTGAAATGTGGGTACAATAAGCAGCCGTGTTGGAATAATCACAGAAATGTGGCTTTTGTATAACAATTAGGGCTGGCATGCAATTCTGTATGAAAATTTCTTCAGTCAGATAATTAAGACTGATTGCTATCTGTGAAGGCTGTATTGCAAAATCATTCAGTGTAACATCTTCCTTATCAAGTACCAGACAAAAGACAGAGACTGTTACCATGGTGACTGCTGTGACAATTTTTTTTGCAAACAGGAGATAATTTTGAAGAACTACCAGTTTGTACATGCGCTAAAAAAAATCACAAGGAAAGCTTTGTTGGCCATTCATCATTGATGCATGCTTACATGAAAAATTTCTATCTGATATTCTAAGTAGCTGAATAACATTAACCTTACTGTAATCTATTGAGTCAGTGAAAATACCCGAGGGTATCACAGTTTTCATTATAAATGTGGTGAAAAATGAAAAACGTAATTTGAGTTACAGCTGAGATTGATCGCTTACATATGGGCACAACATATTTCGTTTCTTGCTGTGTAATTCAGTGATCAGAGGGGGACTCACCGGTGTAAAATACTAACTTGCCTCTGAAGCCTATCCATAAAGTGCCTGACTGTGCTGCAAAACCATCAGAGGAAGTCTGCCGGGCGGGTGCGAGCACCTGCTGGTCAGTTTTGGCAGTGCAGTTGCGACTGGATATGTCGTACGCTCAAAGAGGTTGAGTCGCAAGTCCTGAGGAAAGATCTGCAAGTGAGGGGTGTGGCTCTAATGCTGAAATTGTGTGCACCGTTTCTGGGTGGATGTGGATTTGCAGGCATGCCCTTCAATTCCTGATGAAACATTCTCCTTACATCCATTTTTTTTTTGTCCTGAACAAACTGACCATCCGTGGCTGGTGATATTTGGAAGTGGCAATTCAAAAAGTTGCACATTGGCAATATTTGGGGGGGGTCACTGAACAGGATTTCAAAGGGGTCAGAGTGATAAAGGGAGACTTATGGGAAGGGGATAGAATGGACCCTGTGTTAGAACTGCTGAGTTTTTGTTGTATTGCAGGGAAAGCAACTGAACTACATGGATTCTGTATATGGGACGAGGTGCAGTTGGATCTCTCTGTCATGTTAGAACTCAGGCCAAGTTCTAAGGCAGCTACATGTTGCAGTCAGGGTTTGGAAAAGGTTCTGGAAGTTGTGCTGCCCGCAAGAAGCAAGGTGCCACCAAGACCTTAGGAGATCTAAGAGTGGGGTTTAAGAAGACTGTTGACTGTAATTGCTTGATTTAACTGAGCAAAGTTAGAGCTGAGAGAAAAGCAACAGAAATATCTAAAAAAGAGATATCGCTGGAGAAACTCAGCAGGTCTGGCAGCATCCGTGGAGAGAAAGCAGAGTTAATGTTTCAAGTCCACTGACCCTTCTTCAGAACTGATAGTCGCTGGGTAGAGGGGTGTATAAGTTGAAGACAAAGGGTGTAATGGGAGGAAAAGGAGTGAAGGACTGTAAGGCAGAAACAACAGTAAGACAGGCAAAGGGATGCATGATAGCATGCCAGGGAGAAAGAAAAGCTGATAATGGGGACCATAAGTAGGTCAAAATGGATTGGCTGTGCTGAAAGTAGCCAATGCCATGACAAGGCCTGGGGTGGTGGGATGGGTCAAGGACATGGAAGAAGGTGCTCAGGCCCTATCATTATTGAACTCAATATTGAGTCCTGAAGGTCCCCAAGCAGAAAATGAGATGCTGTTTTTCAAGCTTATGCTGAGACTCACTGGAGCACTGTGGCAGGCCCAAGACATAAATGTTGGCCAAGGAACGTGGTGGTGTGTTGGAGTGGAAGGCAATCAAAGCTTGAAGTCGTTTTTGTGGACAGAACGTAGGTGTTCTGCGAATTGGTCACCCAGTCTGTTATTTGTTTCCCCAGTATAGAGTAGGCCACATTGTGAGCTATTTTGCATGGCGAAGTGAGCTGTCAGTGAAAAAAGATGTATTACTAAATAAGTATCTGATTGCATTGGGACATTGACCCAGATAAGGAAAGTGCTAGACCAGAACGAGTGCAGTCCTTGACAACCTGGTTACTCAGATAGCATTTCAAGGCCAGATCAACAAAGTGAAGACTTGTAACCTCATGGTGAAGCTTAATTAAACTCAACCAACTGGTGGAGGGGGTTGCTGCTGAAAAATTGGAAAATCATATTTGATCGCATTTGATATTTTTATGTATACTATGGGATGGTTGATCACAGTATGTTGCCCATGTTTAGGTGTTAATTCTGTGTTATAAATAAATTAAGCATGTATTGTAGATTGTGTTAATGATCTGACTTGTATCATATAGAGTCATAGAATCAGACAGCATGGAAGCAGACCCTTTGATCCAACCCGTCCATATTGACCAAGTTTTCAAAACTAAACTAGTCCCATTTGCCTGCATGTGGCCTATATCCCTCTAAACCTATTCTATTCATGTACCTGTCCAAATGTTGTAACACTACCTGTTTCTGCCACTTCCTCTAGCACCTCATTCCATCCTCTATGTGAAAAAGTTGACCCTCAGGTCCCTTTTAAATCTTTCTCCTCTTGCCTTAAATAGTTTTGAACTCCCCCAGCCTAAGGAAAAGACCTTTGCTATTCACCTTATGTCTGCCCCTCATGATTTTATAAACCTGTATGAAGTCACCCTCCAACCTCCAATAAAAAAAGTCCCAGCCAACCCAGGCTCTCTTCATAACTCAAACCCTCCAATCCCAGCAACATTCTAGTAAATCTTTTCTGAACCCTCTCCAATTTAATATAATGCTTCTTATAACAGGGCGACCAGAACTGTATGCAATACTCCAGAAGTGGCCTCAGCAACATCCTGTACAGCTTTCACGTGACGCCCCAACTCCCATACTCGGTGGTCTGACAATGAAGGCAAGCATGCTAAACACCTTCTTAACCAGCTTGTCTAACTGTGATGCAACTTTCAAAGTACTATGTGCGTGAACACCTAGGTCTGTCTGTTTGACAACAGTACCCAGGGCCCAGCCATTAATTGTATAAGTCCTCCCCTTGTGTGTTATACCAAAATGCAATACCTTGTGTTTATCCAAATTAAACTCCATCTGACACTCCTGAGCCTATTGGCCCAATTGATCCCTTTGTAATCTTAAATAATCTTCTTCACTGTTGACTATACCACCAATTTTGTTGCCCTTTTGTTGGCTTTATTCTCTTAGTTAGCCCACTGGTTATCAGCTTTTGTCTACTTTAAAAATAAAGATTATTGGACCTCACCAGACTTTGATGCAATTTGGTGTTCTTGACCAGGATCCTAACATAAAGTCCAGTCTGGCGCTGAAATATGTTGCATTAATAGCCTGGGAATGAGGGCATCTCTCTAGATAAAGGAACCATCCTTTGAGAGACGAAGAGAAATTTTTCCACTTTGCAGTTGCGCTCTTCAGAATACTCAAGCCCAGAGAAGTATATTGTTGTTGTGAAGTATATTTAAGGCAGAGTTTGCTGGATTGACTCTGGGTCACTGAAGAATCCAAGTGATATGGTTATAGAACAGGAAACTGGAGTCGACTTTGAAGTTTATTGACTGTTGAATTTGACTCCAAGGGCTCTGAATGATCTCCTGAATTCTAATGTTCTCAAGCAAAGTTTCTTTGAAAACTTGTATCTCAGTAGTTTCTTTGTCTTGCTTTGTAGGTGGAATGGCTGAAGAATGAAGAACCGATTGATCCAAAGCGTGAGCCGAACATTTATAGCACAGCAGAGCATGATCTCATCATCGAACAAGCGCATCTCTCCGACTCAGGCAATTATACCTGTGTTGCTACAAATGTGGTTGCCAAGCGACGCAGCACAGCTGCCATGCTGACTGTGTTTGGTAAGAAGTGTGACCCTTCAGCGATATTTGGATTAACTTGCATTTAAACAGCACCTTGGGATGTCCTAAAACATCTTGCAGCCAAACGTTTGAATGTGAAAACTACTGTCAGGTGCCAAAATATGGCAGACTTGTTCAGCAAAATCTCAGATGGAAATGAAATAAATGAGCAGAAGTTCAAAGCATTGTTGATGGGGTGCGGGAGCCTGTCTTGCCTCTTTGAAAAGCAGCACAGGAGAGTTTACAACCATTTGCAAGGACCAACAGGGTCCCATTAATATAGAAAGTAGAACAGTACAGCACAGGAACAGGCCCTTTGCCCCATGATGTTGTGCCGAACATGATGCCAAATTAAACTAAATCCTTATGCCTGCCAATTGTTCATATCCCCCCATTCCTAGCATATTCAAGTGCTTATCTAAAAGTCCCCTAGATGCCCCATTGTATCTGCCTCAATCACCAACCCTAGCATTGTGTTCCAGACTCCTACCACTCTCTGTGTAAAAAAAATTTCCCTCGTGTCTCCTTTGAAATTTCCACCTCTAACCTTACGTGCATGCCCCCTAGTATTAGACATTTCAACTCTGGGAGAAAGATTCTGTCAACCCTATCTATGTATCTCATAATTTTATAGACTTCTATCAAATCTTCCCTCAGCCTCCGTTGCTCCAGAGAAAACAAACTGAGATTTTCTAGCCTCTTCTTATGGCTCATATTCTCTAATCCAGGCAGCGTCCTGGTAAACCTCCTTCTACTTACTTTAAGGGAGCAATGGACTTGAACCACAAGATCCTTCTGTACGTCAATGCTGTTCAGAGTCCTGCCATTAACTGTATACTTTTCCTTAACATTTGATCTCCCAAAGTACAGCACCTCATACTTAACCGGATTAAACTTCATCTGCCATTTCTCTGCCCATATCTGGAACTGATCTATATCCCGCTGTATCTCTTGACAACCTTCTACACTATCCACAACTTCACCGATCTTTGTACTGCCTGCAAACTTACTAACCCACTCATCTACATTTTCATCGAAGTCATTTATATGTATCACAAACAGCAGAGATCCCAGTAGGGATCCCTGCACAACTCCACTAGTCACGGACCTCCAGCCTGAAAAACACCCTTCCGCCACTACCTCTGTCTTTTATGGGCAAGCTACTTCTTAATCCATGCGGCCAAGTCACTGTGGATCCCATGCGTTAATCATGAGGACCTTGTCAAAAGCCTTACTAAAATCCATGTAAACAATATCCACTACTCTACCCTCTTCGATCACCTTCATCACCTCCTCGAAAAATTCAATGAAGTTAGTGAGAACTGACCTGCTCTGCACAAAGCCATGCTGTCTGTCCCTAATTAGGCCATGCTTTTCCATGTAAACCCCATCCTTTAGAACTCTTTCCAATAGCTTCCCAACCACCGACGCAAGACTCACTGATTTGATGTTTCCTGGATTATCCCTATTTCCCTTCTTGAACAGAGGAACAGCAATAACTACTCGCCAGTCATCCAGGACCTCTCCAGTGGCTAGCGAGGATACAAAGATCTTGGTTAAGGCCCCCGCAACCTCCTGTCTTGCCTCGCTCGATAACCTGGGCCCTGGGGACTTATTCACCTTAATGCTCTTCAAGAGATCCAACACCACTTCTTTCTTGACCTCAAAATGCCCTAACATATTAGCATGCTTCACACAAATTTCATTATCCTCCACATCCTTCAGGATGAATACCGATGCAATGTACTCATTTAGGAATTCACCCACATTCTCTGCCTCCAAGCACAAGTTCCCTCCTTTATCCTTGAGTGGCCCTACCATCTCCCTAGTTATCCTCTTGTTTTTAATGTATCTATAGAATGCCTTGGGATTCTCTTTAACCCTACTTGCCAAGGTCATTTCATGGCCCCTTCTTGCTATCCTAATTCCCCACTTGTGTTCTTTCCTTTCCTTATAATCCTCATAGGCCTGTCCGATTTTAGCTCTCCAAACCTTGCATATGCTTCTTTTTCCTTTTGGCTAAATTCACAACCTCCATTGTTGCCCACGTGTCCCTTACCTTGCCATCCTTGTCCTTCCTCCTTACTGGAACATGCTGATCTTTAACTCTCCCCAGCAAGTCTTTGAATAGTTCCCACATGTCAAATGTGGACTTGCCTGATAACAGTTCCTCCCAATTCACTCTCCCTGGCTCCTGCCTAATACTGACGTAATTTACCCTCCCCTAATTTAGTACCTTCCTGCAAGGTCCTGACCTATCTTTGTTCAGAGCTATCTTAAAATGCAAGGAGTTATGATCACTGTTATCAAAATGCTCTCCCACTGAAAGGTCAGACAGCTGGCCAGGCTCATTAGCCAATACAAGGCCCAGTATGGCACCTCCTCTAGTTGGTCTATCCACAAACTGTTTCAAGAAATCCTCTTGGATGCATTTAATAAATTCCGCCCCAGCTAAGCTTCTTGCTCTAAAGGAGCCCCAGTCAATTCTGGTGAAGTTAAAGTCACCTACTGTGACAACTCTGTTTTTGTTGCACCTTCCCTACATATTTGTCTGCCTACATATTTGTTTCTCAATCTCTCAGTGGCTGCTGGGAGGCCGATAGGGAAATCCTATCAGAGTGGTTGCACCCATTTTTTTTTGAGCTGTACCCATATTGCCTCAATGGATGAGCCCTCCAGCATGTCCTGTCTGAGTACAGATGTAACATTCTCCCTGATTAGTAATGCAACTCCTCCACCTCATTTACCTTCTTCTCTACCTCATCTGAAACAACAAAACCCTGGAACGTTGAGCAGCCCGTTCGTCCCTCTCTCAACCAAGTCTCTGTAATGGCCACAAAATCATAGTCCTATGTACTGATCCAGGCTCCAAGCTAATCTGCCTTACTTTTAATATGCCTTGCATTGAAATAAACATACTCCAGCCCGTTAGTGCCGTCGTTGTTTATTTACCTGTCCCTGCCTGTTCTTTCTTTCTGATTTACTGGTCCTAACATCTACCTTCCCCTCAATCCCCCCACTTGCTGACCTGCTGCCCTGGTTCCCAGCCCCCTGCCACTGTAGTTTTGGGCTATTTTGACATGGGGAGAAATATATTGATGCAAAAGGATAGGGAGTCTTTGGAGCTATCTACTGTGGAGAGCTCTGGATACTCAATCATTGGATTTATTCGCAACAGTGACAGACACATTTCTGTGTACTAAGGAAATTGGAATAGAGATATCATGCAGGATCGTGACATTCATGTCAGTGGTCAGATGATTCAAAAGTTCTTTTTCTCCTTTTCCACACCTATGGGGACCTATGTTCTGTGTACCTGTACCGCACCTAACCTCCCCACACCCGAGCCCCTCAAAACCACAGGGTTAGTGGGGAACGCATCCATGGAAAAACATGCAGGCTGGTCACAGCCATGTTATACGGAAACAGCAGTCATTGCCTCATGGTGAGAATTCCGCTCTCATCCCGGGGAAGAAGTCCCAGCGGACCTGAGGGGTAGTTAGAGATTGGAGGGGTCTGTTGAGATGACGCAGCACACTGAAGTGAATGTGTTGCCTCTTTAAGATTTTGTACATTAGCCCATCATAACAGTGAAAGCAGAACTGAGTTTTATGCTAAGAAACAGGGAAGTGTGTAATACCTCTTTGGAAGACTGCATTCAGGAAAATATTCCGAGATTTTAAGGTGAGAGTAGAAAAATTTTAAAAACTGCATGAGGGGCAATTTTTTTACATGGAGATTGGTTTGTGTGTGGAATGATCTGCCAGAGGAAGTGGTGGATGCAGGTACAAGTACAACATTGAAAAGACATTTGGATAAGTACATGAATAGGAAAGGTTTTGTGGGATGTGGGCCAAGCGCAGGCAGATGGGACGTGTTTGAGATATCTGGTCGGCATGGACTGGTTGGATTGAAGTATCTGTTTCTGTGCTGTATGCCTCTATGACTATAACTACAGCCAGCCCTTAAAGAAGAAGAGATTCTAGAGGCCAGACTATAGCTCAATGCAGAGTTGCAGCTGGCTGGTCCCAGCGAATGTGGTGGTGGAGTTCTGGCTTCAGAGCCCAGGCAGGACACTGGAGGATGGCGAAAGGCAGGAACTGACCTTGGAAAGGTGGTTCCAGTGGATACGGGGCTCCAACCAACCTTTCCTGACACTATGTAGCTCTTTGTTTGATTCAAGTCTCTCTCTATTCTGGGTAAGATAGAGGCGAGGGGAGGATAAAAGCCTTAAATGGCTATTAATTATTTATTTAATTGCCTATGCCCAAGGGCAGGAGGGATGCCCAAGACCTTCATTGCCTTACCCACCTGCTCCTGCCCATTCCTACCCTGCCTGCACCTCTTGCTGCATAAAATGAGGTTGATGAACAGGCCTCATGCTACATTTTACAAGCTATTTTTATTCATTTGTGGGATGTGGACGTCACTAGCTGGGTCAGTATCCCAAGTTGTCCTTGAGAAGGTGGTAGTGAGCTGCCTTCTTGAACCACTGCGCTGCATGTGTTGTAGGTTGATCCACAATGCTGTTAAGGAGGGAATTCCAGGATTTTAATCCAGTGACAGTGAAGGAATGGCGTTTTTCCAGGTCAAGATGGTGAGTGGATTGAAAGGTATTGTGGTGTGCCTTTTTCCTTTTGGATGGAGGTGGTTGTGGTTTTGGAAGGTGTTGTCTAAGGATCTTTGGTGAATTTCTGCAATGCATCTTATAGACATAGTACATGCTGCTGCTACTGAGCATCGGTGGTGGAGGGAGTGGATGTTTTTAGATGTAGTTCTAGTCAAGCGGGCAGCTTTGTCCTCAATGGTGTCAAGCTTCTTGAGTGTTGTTGGAGCTGTACCCATCTAGGGCAAGTGGG
The DNA here is from genome assembly GCA_024137785.1 of Ginglymostoma cirratum. Lineage (NCBI taxonomy): Eukaryota > Metazoa > Chordata > Chondrichthyes > Orectolobiformes > Ginglymostomatidae > Ginglymostoma > Ginglymostoma cirratum. Next base: position 6,582,189 of record JAHRHZ010000003.1, read on the forward strand.
AAGTATTCCATCACGTTCCTAATTTGTGCCTCCACGCCTTCAAACTCACTAGACAGGTGTGTAAAATCCAGCCTGTTGGACAGAATATCACCACCTCAGTGTGGTTTTTTTTATCTTTATTCACTGAATGAGGGTGTCGCTGGCTAGGCCAGCATTTATTACCATAATCCCCAGAGGGCAGTTAAGAGTCAACCACATTGCTGTGGGTCTGGAGTCACATGTAGGTCAGACCAGGTAAGGATGGCAGTTTCCTTCCCTAAAGGATATTAGTGAACCAGATGGGTTTTTCCCTGATAATTGACAATGGATTCATGGTCATCCTTAGACTCTTAATTCCAGAGATTCATTGAATTCAAATTCCACCATCTGCCCTGGCAGGATTCAAACCCAGGTGCCCAGAACATTATCTGGGTCTCTGGATTAACAGTCCAGCGATAATACCACTAGGTCATTGCCTCCCCATGCATGGATTAAAATGTAGATGAATGGGTTAGGAAGTAAGTTTTCAGACAATGCAAAGATTGATGGAATTGTAAATAGTGTAGCAGGTTGTCAAAGAATACGGCAGGATGTAGATCAGTTATAGCTTTGGGCGGGGAAATGGCAGATGAAGTTTAATCATGTACTGCACTTTGGGAGACCAAATGTTAAGGCAGGACATTGAACAGCATTTTAGGTACAGAAGGATCTTGGGGTTCCAGCCATCGCTCCCTGGAAGTGGCCATGCAAGTAGATAGGGTGGTAAAGAAGGCGTATGGCATGCTTGCCTTTATTGGTCGTGGAATTGAGTACAAGAATCAGGATGTCATGTTGCAACTTTATAAGAGTTTGGATAGGCCTATACAGAGTATTTCAATTCTAGACACCTCATTACAAGAAGGATGTGGAGGATTCAGAGAGGCTGCAGGAGAGTTTTACCAGGATGTTGCCTAGATTAGAGGGTATGAGCTATAAGGAGAGGCCAGTAAACCTTGTGTTTTCTGAGGGGAGACTTGATAGAAGTCTATAAAATTATGAGTTGCATTGATGGGATTGACGGTCAGAATCTTTTCTCCAGAGTTGAAATGCCTAATACTAGGGGGCATGCATTTAAGGTTAGAGGGGAAAATTTCAAAGGAGATGTGAGAAACAAATTTTTTACACAGAGTGGTAGGAGTCTGGAACGCGCTGCCAGGGGTGGTGGTAGAGGCATATACGATAGGGGCATTTAAGGGATTTTTAGGTATGCACGTGAATAGGCAAGGTATCGAGGGATATGGACCAACGGCAGGCAGAAGGGATCAGGTTAATTTGGCGTCATGTTCAGCACAACATTGTGGGTCAAAGGGCTGTACTGTTCTATGTTCTATGCAGAATCCTGTGACTCAGAGTCAATAGTGCACCACCTCAAGTCACGTCTTCCCCTAGCCTACACAGTCCTTAGTAATCTGCTCATGTTCACCATTTTTAAGGCCAGGGTGGATGGATTCTAGACCACAAAATGAGTCAAAGGCTACTGGGGGTGCGTGGGACTGTAGAGCTGAGGCAACTAACAGATCAGCCATGATCTTGTAGAATGGTTGGGCCACTTGAGGAGCCTGCTCTTAGTTCACCTGTTCACCAGGCATCTAATGTGTCTGACTGATGTGTTGTTTTCTTTTTGTTGCAGTGAACGGTGCCTGGTCAATGTGGACAGAGTGGTCACCTTGCAGCGTTCGGTGTGGCAGAGGATGGCAGAAGCGAACACGGACCTGCACCAACCCGGCCCCGCTCAATGGAGGAGCCTTTTGCGAAGGGACTTCGGTTCAGAAGATCGTCTGCTCCTCCCTTTGCCCAGGTGAGAGCTCTGACTGGAAAATTAAAGACCTCACAAGATTGTAAACATTGAGGTTGCTTGGCAGCCACAAGGCATTCACATTGATTTTTGTCATGCTCATCACTTCAAAGAGTGGATCTGCACAGCAGACAGTGAGAGCAATCAGTATTGTCATTACACCGAAATACGTTATGTTTGATAGTCATATTATTGAAACCAATATAAAACAGAGGAATTGAGCAATTTCAGCTGCTTGAAGGTAATAAATTAGAAACTCTTTTGTAACAGTACAACAATCAGAAAGGATTGAAGTGGGTGATGTTCACAGGGTTAATATGAAATCCAACCAGCTTTCTCTCATCATCATTAAAATCAGTGGGACACTTACCATTAGGAGATGAAGAAGTGGTAATGAAGGAATAGATGGCGAAGATGCTATAAAAATATGTGTTAGCTATGAGAGAAATGCAGTCAGCATGTCAGGCTGGTGAGTCTTCAATCGAACTGGAAAATGTTTGCGATGTAGCTGGTTTGAAGCAAGTGCAGGGCAGGGAAAACAGCAAAAGGGGATTGTGGAGGGCAGTGTACATCAAACAGTGAGAGAGGTAATGCACAAAGCCAAAAGGAGGCGATAATGGGACAAGTCTGAAAACAAACAATGGGTCTAAGTATAGGAGGTGTAATTGGGAATTGGAGAATCATCACCCACTCCCACAGGGAATGAACCAGGACAGATGATTGATGTTTCAGTCAGAGAGCATTTTGGGCTTGGTGACCATTACTGCAGAAGATTTTGAGCAGTCATGGACAAGGACAAGAGTGGCCCTCGGGTGAGGGTGCTTAACTGGGCAAGGGTCAATTACATCCAAATTAGACAGGAACTGGGGAGTGTGGATTGGAAGCAGTATTTGAGGGCAAATTTACGTCTGGCATGTGTAAGGCTTTTAAAGACTAGTTGATTAAAGTGCAGGACATGGATGTCCCTGTAAAACTGAAGGATAGGAATGGCAGGATCCAGGAACCATAGATGACAAGGGAAATTGTAAACTTAGTCAAAAGGAAAAAGGAAGCACATGATAGCTCTAGGCAGCTACAAACTGACAAAGCCCTTGAGGAGTATGGAGAAATTAGGAAGGAACTTAAACGCAGAATTAGGAAGGCTAAAAGGGGCCATGAAATGTTTTTAACAAACAGAGCCAAGGAGAATCCAAAAGCTTTTTATGCATATATTAGAAGAAAGAGGGTAGCAAGGGAAAGTGTAAGCCCACTAAAGGACAAAGGAGGGAAGTTATGCGTGGAGCCACAGGAAGTGGGAGAGAGCCTTAATGAGTACTTTATATCGGTATTCACCAAGAAGAAGGACATGACTGATGTTGAGGTCAGGGATGAGTGTGTGAATACTCTAGAGGACATCAGTATATTAAAAGAGGAAGTTTTGGGTATCCTAAATCGCATTAAAGTAGACAAGTCGCCAGGGTCAGATGGGATCTATCCCAGGTTACTGTGAGAGGTAAGGGAAGAAATAGCTGGGGCATTAGCAGATATCTTCACATCTTCCTTGACCACAGGTGAGGTTCCAGAGGACTGGAGATTAGCCAGTGTTGTTTCCTTGTTTAAGAAAGGAAGGGGGGATAATCCAGGAAATTTTAGGCTGGTGAGTCTGACATCTGTGGTGAGGAAGCTCTTGGAGAAGATACTGAGGGACAGGATAAATCCACATTTGGAAGAAAATGGACTAGTTAGCAACCGGCACCATGGTTTTGTATTGGGAAGGTCGTGTCTCACCAACCTGATTGAATTTTTTGAAGAGGTGACAAAGATAATTGATGGGGGAAGAGCTGTGGATGTAGTTTATATGGACTTTAGTAAGGCATTTGATAAAGTCCCGCATGGCAGATTGGTACAAAACTAAAATCACATGGGATTCATGGTGGGCTGGCTTGATGGATACAAAACTGGCTTGGTCATAAAAGACAGAAGTTAGCGGTGGAAGGGTGTTTTTCAGATTGGAGACCAGTAACCAGTGGTGTTCCACAGGGATCAGTCTTAGGTCCTCTGTTGTTTGCCGTATATATAAATGATCTGGAGGAAAATGTGGGTGGCCTAATTAATAAGTTTGCAGATGATGCAAAGACGGGTGGAGTTGCTGATAGTGCTGACAGTTGTGAAGTATATAACAGGATATAGATAGATTGGTGACTTGGGCACAGAAATGGCAGATGGAGTTTAATCCAGACAAATGTGAGATGATGCAGTTTGGAGGATCAAATTTAGGTGTGAACTAAACCGTTAATGGCACAAACCTTAGCGACATTAACATACGGATGGATCTGGGCATGCATGCCTAAAAGCTCCCTAAAAGTGGCAACACAAGTGGCCAAAGTGATTAAGAAGGCATACGGCATGCTTGCCTTCATCGGCCAGGGCATGGAGTACAAGAGTTGACAAAACATGTTGCAGCTATATAAAACCCTTGTTAGGCGGCATTTGGTGTATTTTGTGCAGTTTTGGTCACCATACTACCAGAAGGACGTGGAAGCTTTGAAGAGGGTGCAGATATGTTGTCTCGAGGACATTGGCTATGAGAAAAGGTTAAAAAGACTAGGATTGTTTTCACTGGAAAGACGGCAGCTGAGAAGAGACCGATAGAGATCTACAAAATTATGAGAGGCATATATAGAGTGGATAGTCAGAGGCTTTTCCCCAGGGTTGAAGTTTCAATTACAAAGGGGCACATGTTCAAGCTGAGAGGGCAAAAGTTTAAGGGAGCTGTGCAAGGAAAGTTTTTCAAGCAGAGAGTGATGGGAGCCTGGAATACACTTCCAATGGAGGTGGTGGAAGCAGGACATTGGCGACATTTAAAAGGCATCTGGATGGTTACATGAATAGGGAGGGAATAGAGGGATATGGACTGGATAAGGGCAGAAGGCTTGTTTTTTAGTTTAGTCAGTGCAGGATGATCAACACGGGCTTGGAGGGCCAAAGGGCCTGTTCCTGTGCTGTACTTCTCTTTTGTTATTTTGTCCTCATAAGAAAATGTTGAACTCTGTGTTTAGTCTGGAAGATTTGAAGTTATAGTTAAGGCTTTGATTTGCTGAAAGTTGAACATTTTGAGCTATTTGACTTGGGAGAAATACATTCACTCAATGGGTTTGTGAAACTTTGGAGCTATCTGTGTTGGAAATAATTTGAACTAATGGCTAATGTTTACCTGGTTTCTCATCCCTGTCCTGAGACAGACTCCTGGTAAATCTGCTTGCTGCTCTTGGCTTTCATTTCATTTCATAACAAGGAACCCATCATCGACGACTGAACCACTCCCTGGAAGAGAAGGTGGTTGGAGGCTACAACATTGTTTCCCATCATGGTGTCTCTTCATTGGTAACCAGGCACCTCCGTGACTTCTGAGGATGTGCCGTCAATGCGAATGTTCGTCCACCACACATCCTTCTTGTGTGTTCTTCCTTTTCTCCAGATCCCAGAGCAAAATCTACCCACCATTTGAACCTGAAAGCTCCCCTATCCCCCAACACGCCCTTGCTGCCCTCACTACACAAAATTCTGGCCACAGACCCAATCATCCAATTTCATTGGTTGCTAGGTAATTGCAGCTAATCAAGAGGTGCGAATGGGAAGTGGGTAACTGCTCCTCACTTGCTGCTGAAGAAAGGTCAGTCTCATTGAATCTCACCATATTGAAGGAGGCCACTCCCTTTTCTGTTTTTAGGAAGCTATGTACTAAGTTCCACTCCCTTTTCTGCTGTTAGGAAGCTATGTACTAAGTTCCATGCTCTTTCTCCTTCCACGTGGCACTGCAATGTCTTTTCTCCCACTACAGTAAGACTGAGAGTGATTGCTGTGTTTTATTGAAAGTTTACTTCAAATAAGATAATCAAAAGAAAACACATTATCACAAACAACGCTAAAGGCACCACTCACCACACTTTCTTTCATTCGCCATAGATTCACAGCAAAGGAACGCGTTCTCAAATACACATGGGAGAAGCACAGTAATAAATGTAAAACATATAAAAAGGGAAATTACAAAGTGAAGTTACAAATGAACACTGAAGTATGACTTTGTATACGGAGCTCTAAATGCATAAGACCAGAAGATATAAGTGTAAATGTAGGCTGTTTGGCCCATCCAGTTTGCTCTGCCATTTGATCATGGCTGATATATTTCTCAACCCCACTCTCCTGCCTTCTCTCTGTGTAACCCTTAAAGACCTTACTAATCAAGAACCCATGTTTCTCTATCTTAAATGCACGCAATGACTTGGACTCCACAGCCCTCTGAGGCAGAGTTCCACAGAATCACCACCCTTTGGTTGAGGGAATTCGTCCTCATCTCAGTTGAAAATGGTCATCCCTTCACTCTGAGGCTGTGTCCTCAGGTGCTGGCCTCTCCCACTTGTGAAAATATCTCCTACATGTCCACTTTAACCCCTCTCAGTATTCTGTAAGTTTCAATGAGATCCACCCTCACCTTTCTAAACTCAATCGAGTACAGACCCAGAGTCTTCAACTGTTCCTCATATGACAAGCCCTTTGTCCCCAGGATCATTCTGGTCAGCGTCCTCAGCACCCTCTTCAAGGCCAGCACATCCTTTCGAAACTGCTCATGATATTCCAAGTCTAGTCTGACCAGAGTCTCATGCGCCCTCAGCAGTACTTCTCTGCTCTTGTATTCATTGTTTGTTGTTTCAAGTGACAAAGTGTAAAAGAATAATGGGACAGTGAGTGGCCCTGAGATTATTTTGTTGGACAAATAATCCAGAAATAGAAGTTTAAATACAAATTGTGGCAGGAGAGAAATTTAAATTCAATTAATTAAGTATACTTGGAGTAAAAAGCTTGTATCAGCAGTGTGGGTCAAGTAACTCCCAGATTATTTTAAAGACCCGACTGGTTCACTCACATCCTTTTGCAAAGGAAACCTGCTGTCTTCACTCAGGTGCTCCGAACCTGCCTTCTGTAATGACCTAGTAAGTTGGATAAAAACATCAACTGCTGGAGAAAGTCAGTCGATCTGGCAGCATGTTCAGGGAGAGGAAAACAGAGTTACCTCTGATCATTCATGATTCTTCTTCAGAACCGCACAATACCAAATTCCTAAGAAATCATACTCGATTGGAAAGATTAACTCTGTGTCTCTTTTTTCAGATGCTTCCAGACCTGCTGAGTGTCACCAGCACTTGTGGTTTTTATTTCAAATTTCCACCACCTGCCGTGCTTTGCTTACATTTTCACAAGATACTGAAGGGTATCAAAAGAAACAAGCATGATTTTAAGAATGTGGTTCAGTAGCTATTTGAAGGTTAAGTCAAGATGGATAATAAATGCTGACCTTGCCACCAATGTGCACATTCAATTCATGAATTTTTTAAAAAGCGCATGAACCTCTGCTGCTTGCTCTTTCCACTGAGTTCAGTTCTGAAGTCTGTCATTAGCACCCGACTAGTTAAAACCCAAATCAGACTTTCCCATCTGCGTGAGCTCCATTTCTAATTTTATTAAGATCCCTTTGCAAAAAAAAACAGCTGAGCCCTTTACGAGTTGAATCAAAGCCAGCATTGCCATTTCAAATGTGCCAGATATTTTGTCTTAAATCTCTCTTTGTTAATCATTTGATCATAATCTTTAAAGTGTATTCAGAGAGGAGCTCACATCTGTTAAGTTATTGAATTAGTGGAACACTTCTTGCAATCAAGATTTATTGCTGAAACGTTGGGGGAAAGATCTTCTCTCTAAATGTGCGCTAATTTTAAGGAATTTTAGCTTTAATTCAAGATATAATAATATTGTCTGGATTTATTCCATGCAGAAGCAAGAATCTGAAGCAGTCAGCACTCTGCACTTTCTTCCGTGGGGAGAATTTGCAATGTTCGTCCTCATCACAATCAAAGCCGAAAGCAAAAGGAGGAAGCTAAACGGCCAATTAGCTCCTCAAGTCTGTTCTGCCATTCACACACATCATAGTCTGTATTGAAAGTCCATATTCAAGCCTGAGTCCTGGACCTATTAAAATCTGTCAGTGTCAGTTTGAGATGGTATATGGCAGCTGACTCACTGACCTAGGCAAAAGTTGCAGTAGCCAAAAGCAGCCCTTACTTGGCTACTTGAAAACATGTCAATTGGCAACTTGGCAGGGATCAGTCTGTCAATATTCCTACCACATCATTTTGCCAGCCTTCCTGCCTCACAGCCTGCCCTCAAAGAGCCTGGAAAATTGTTATCTCTGTATCTTACACTTAGCTATCCTCTGTGATATATTGACAGGTTTCTGTTTTTTGGCATGCTGCATAGAGCACATTCACTCATTCATAAACATTGATATTTGTGGAGTATGGTGCATAGAATCACTCGTGTGAAAAAAGCTTGCTGATTTTTCTCTTGTCCTCCAAATTTTAATGTCTGTAAAAATCTGACAAACCGTGTCAATATCTGCTCCTCAGCATATGGAATTGTTAAGTCTAGAAAAGATTTTCACAAAGTATACATGTTTGTGCCAACGTATGTCAATGAAAGCCCTTCTTACATTTGTAGAATATATATCATGAAAAAGAGAAATCATGTTTGTGGCTAATGATTTGCCTACGGTAATTTATGGCTCAATTGATTCAACAGGCCTTCACATAATTGCATGGACTTGAACAGAATTTACGGCAGAGAAATAGGACACTTAGCTGACTGGTCCATGCTAACGTTTGTGCTCCATTTGAGCTTCACTCACCTCAGTTCATCAAAGCCCATCTGTACTCATTGAACTTCCCATGAAAGTTATCTCCATTATTTGTCTGAATAACAGTGGTTAGAACTGTTGCCACACAGCCCCAGAGACCCAGGTTCGGTTCTAGCCTCAGATGACTGTCTGTGTGGAGTTTGTGCATTCTTCCCGTGTCTGTGTGGATCTTCTTCGGGTGCACCAGTTTCCTCCCACAGTCCAAAGATGTGCAGGTTAGCTTGACTGGCCATGTTAAATTGCCTGTAGTGTCCTGGGATGCGTAGGCTAGGTGGATTAGCAATGAGAAATGCAGGGTTACAGCAATAGGAAAGGGGCCTGGGTCTGGGTGGGATGCTCTTCAGAGGGGTCAGTGTGGACTTAATAGGCCTAATGGCCGGCTTCCACGCTGTAGGGATTCTGTGATTCTACATCTTGCCCATAGAAAATTCCACATTCAAGCAATGCTCTGGATTTAAAAAAACAGTTCTGTGTGAATTATTTGTTGAATTTATGAGTGACTATCACAGATATATAGCTTTTTGTTTTGGTCTCCTCCACAAGTCAAACTGTGAATCTGCCCTTGTGAACTTTTTTATATGCTTAAGGATCTCAGTCAGGTCACTGCTCAGGATCTCTTTCATGGGGAAAACAGCTGCTGCTTTTTTAATCTTTCCTGACTGGAATCGCCCCTGGGGTCTGCCTCATCCTTCCAATTGCCTTTTGCACTTTCTCCAATATCTTTTACGTTTGATCGTGCCCACTGCAGTTTTAATTGTCTAACTGTGAAAAACAAACAGATGACAGAATTAATGCCTGGCCACAGCAACTTCTAGTCAGCTGTCACCAGTCGTAAAAATTGCTGTGTCGACAGCGTCACAAAAGAAGAGGCTGTGCTATCTCACCTGACCTTTCTGTAAGCGAGGTTCCTGAAAAATAAAGCATGTTTCAGCTTATTCTTTCCGTTCATTGCAGTGGATGGTGCCTGGGAACCCTGGACCGTGTGGTCCTCCTGCTCCTCCGAGTGTGAACACCAAAGAGTCCGTGCATGCGTGGCTCCTGAACCGAGGTATGGTGGAAAATTCTGCGAGGGGCTGAGCCAGGAGTCAGAGAATTGCACCGAGGGACTCTGCATTCAAAGTATGTAGCGCCTCGGCAGAATTTTGTCAAGCAACCTGAAACCGAAACCCACTTGTGTTTGCTGATTTGACCAGCCTGTTGTGACTGTTTGCAACACAGCTGTGGTGTTTTAGTGACATGAGTTATGTCAGGATCAAAGATGACTCTGAGAAAATGAGTTGCCAAGTCCCACAGCTAAAAAGAACAGGATGCTCCAGCATTCAAGGGCCGTGACAAACCTTGATCCAACTCATGTTTCTGAGATGTCACTGTTACGCAGATCCCTTGCTGGATTGTGTTGGGCTCCTAACATTTCCACGATGAGAAATCCCAATAATTTTACACCTTAATTGTTGCTTGATAAATCATCAGTTGTCTTTTTTTTCCATGGGCCTTGATTGGAACTGCTTTACAGTGGGTGGCTTGGTGGCTCATTGGTTAGCACTGCTACCTTCACAGTGCCAAGGACCTGGGTTCCAGTTCCACCCTCAGGTGAATGTTGTTGTTCAGTTTGCACATTTTCTCCTTGCCTGAATGGGTTTTTTCTCCGGGTGCTCTGGTTTCCTCCCACGGTCCAAAGATGTGCAGGTTAGGTGGATCAGCCATGGGAAGTGCAGGATTATGGGGTGGGTCTGGGTGGGATGCTCTTCAGAGGGTTGGTGTGGACTTGATCGACCAAATCGTGTGCTTCCAAACTGTAGGGATTGGGCAACACAGAGAGAGAGTAGTATTTTCTTCACTTGACATTTTTAAATTTCACGTAGTCCTGTTCCTCTTCTTCCCCTTTCTACTTCTGTTTTTCATTATCACGTGCTTCACACCTGCAATAAGTTTGGATTTACTTTTATTCTCAGAAAATGATATTTTCAATAAGTTTATGTCATGAAAAGTCTAAGTGTCCCCAATCTTTCCTCAAAGGTTCTTCAAGGAAGATACGGATAAAACACATGGCAGCACGCTCTGTGTTACAAACATTTTTGTCGTCATCTGTGCGCTGTTCAGGATTTTGTAGATTGTTTGAACTCCTTATATTTTATTACTGTGTCTTCTTCCTCTTCTGTTTTTACCCATTTTGTTATCATCCAAGTTAACGTAAAGGTAGTCCCCAGTTCTTTTTTTAAAGGCATCTGACTTGCAAAAAGATCATAAAAAGCTGCTAAGGCTCATTAAGGACCAAAAAGAGGACCAAGATGTGGAGGCAGAGGCCATGACTGAGATACACAAATGAATATTTTATATCTGTCTTGACCAAGGATGAAGATACTCCTAAAGTCACAGTGAAAGAAGAGATATCTGAGACTCTAGACCAATGAAATATTGGTAAATGGAGGTGTGACAAGGGTTATCTGTTCTTAAAGTTGATAAGTCATCAGGCCGGATGAAATGCACCCAAGATTAGAGAGGGAGGTAAGGGTGGAAAATATGGATGCCATGGCCAACATTTTTCAGCCGTCCCTCGATATATAGTGATGCCAGAGGCTGGAGAATTGTAACTGTTGTTCAAAAGCAGAGTGTAAATAATAAGCCCAGCAGCTACAGATCAGCCAATTTCACTTTCATCGTGGGAACGTTTTTAAAAGTGATAATTTGGGGCAGAGAATTTAATACTCACTTGGACGATTGCTTCTCCATTAAGGAAGGCAGACAGATTTGTTAAGAGTAACTTCTGTTGCGGTATTAGGGTTGGGTTTGTTGAGGCCACAGAGAGGGTTGACTAAAGCTTGGTGTGGTGCATGTGGAGTTCCAAAATGCAGTTCATATAACAAGCATGTTGCTGTCCATGAAATAAAAAGGATAGTAAATAACATTGCTACAAAGCTGAGTGAGTGACGGGAGACAGAGAGTAGTGGTGACCAGTTCTTTTTGGAGGAAAATATAAAGTTGGATGTGCTAGAGGTAGGTGTTCATACCACTGCTTTCATTGGTCTGTTTTAAGGGTTACACACAGTTTCAACACATCCAGTTGACACACAACTTGGAAATATTGAGAACTGTGAGGAAATCCATTGGACTCAAAGAAACAGCCTGGTTGAATGGGTAAATGCAGCAATGTCAATTAATGCAGTGGTGTGTGAAGTGATACATTTGGAAGAAAGAACAAAGAGAGGAAATACATTATCAATATACAACTCAAAAGAGGCTTTTGAAGCGGAGATACCTGAGGGATATGTGCACAAGTTGTTGAAGGTCGGAGGGTAATTTAAGAAAGTCAAGCCAATGAGATTCTAGGTTTTATAAATAATCTCCTGGAGTATAAGAGTACAAAAGCACAGAGTTAGGGTGAACTTCTATGAAACACAGGTTCCGCCTCAAGTTAGGTATTGTGTCCAATTTTGGGTGTCACACATTGGGAAGAATGTGAATCAATATAAGGTTCCAGGAACGCCCACAGTGCCGTCAGGAAGTGATGTCCAGGATTTTCACCCAGCAATAGAGAAGAAATAGTGACTCTGTCTCAAGCAGGATGGCATGCGGCTTGTGGTGGGGGGTGGGGGGGGGAGCTTTTACATGGTAATGCACCCGTGCATTTGCTGCCCTTGTCCTTCTAGATGGGAAGTGTTGCAGGGTTTGAAGATGCTGTCGAAAGAGGCTGCCGTGCAACTTGTAGATGGTACACACTACTGCCACTGTGTCTCAGTAGTTAAGGTAGTGAATGCTGAAGGCAGTGGGTAGGATACCAGTCAAGCACGCTGCTTTTCCCTAAATGTTGTTCTTGACTGTTGTTGGAGTTCCACTTATGCAGATGTGCGGAGAATATTTTATCACCCTCCTGACTTATGACTTGCAGATGGTAAACAGGGTTTGGGAAGTCAAGCAGTGAGATATTTGCTTCAGAATCCCCTCCTTGTGCTGTACTGTTTTGTACAGAAGGTCTAAGTAGCTGGCCCAGTTCAGTTTCTGGACAGTCATAGCCCCAGGATGTTGATATTGGGAGATTCCAAGATGGTAGTGCCATTGAATGTCAAGAATAGATTATTAAGTTCTGTTCTGTTGGAAATGGTATTGCCTGGCCATGCTTCCTTGCTCAGATAAATCCAGGAGAAACTTATTTGATGAGAGTGAATGTGGCAGGAATGCAGAGCTCCTATCTGACCTGTTGGTTATGGGATTATTTAGCTTTAAAACATCCTGATTCTCTGCCAGACTAGGTCAGAAAGTAAGCAACTCACCTCCTGACTTCCCTCTGCCTGTCTATCATCTACAAGCCACAAGTCTGGAATGTGATTAAATACACTGCACTTGCCTGAATGGGTGCAACTCCAGCAACACTCTAGAACTCCCTAACAGTGCTGTAGATATCCCAAGAACTTCAGTGGTTGAACAAAGAAGTTCACCCCCACCTACCACAGGGCCATTAGTGATGGGCAAAATGCACTGGCCTAGCCCGGAATGATCATTTCCCACGAATGAATAAAACAAATCCCTGAGAATGTTCAGACATGGAACGTAGGACAACAGGGAGAAGTTAGACAGATTAGCACAGTTGAAATTAAGGGGAAGTAAATGAGCAAATGAAGGAACTGGAAAGGAGCAGAAGGATTTGCTGGGGATAGTGTGGTTATGGCTAATGTAGACCATTACTTTTTTTTAGACTTATTTGGCTGAATGGCCTCATTCTGTTCTGGAAATACTTTGTAATAGTTCACATTGGCAGCAAGAAAGCTCTGAGGTAAATGTGTCAGGTTGTAGCCAGACCTTCCTTCTCATAGAACAGACAATTAGACACTGGACCAGATAGATATAGGTGCTGCCAATGGAACAACAGCAAGGAGAGGCAGGAAATGAGCTGATTTTAAAAAATCAAAAATTACACCTGTGCCTTATTTGCAAAAAGTTTGCTCATTCTGTTTTTGGTTGTTGTCAGCAACAGAGCTCACGAGGAGGTACCCTCATTGTCGAAGCCAGCAGTCAGAATTGTTTGCCTCAGAGCGAATTGGCAGCAGCGTAGTTAAGGCTCGCTCTTTGTCGCTCGATTGCAGGTTCTAAACCACAGTGTGGCTGACACTTGGCACATCCACTTTGTTGAGTGTGCCAGATTGTCATTAAGAGTTGCTGGGCAAGACACAGGGGGAATATGAATCCGGTCAATCATGCTCCGTGGTGACATGCCTCCTGCTAGCTAATCAGATATACATTGGGAACTACGGAGACCATCTGCAGTCCACTCGTGACCCATCCCAGATGGCAAATTGTTGTAACAAAAAACAAGTGTAACCAGAAACTAAAATGAAAAATTACATTTACATACAAAAATTTTGCATGCATACTATTTGCTTGTTCTGTTCTGTTGTTTCAACAGGCCAGACACCTCTACAGGAAGTACAACCTCAAAGTAAGTATTTCTAATTATTCTCTTTTCAATTTATTATAAATAATATTGCCTGATAAGGTAACTGCAGATGAGGGAGATCATGTGAATCCATTTTAACTCACAATTCTTAAAAATAATCTTAACAGCCTCACACTGGCAGTTTTAGGATAATGCACCCTTTGTTCTTGGACCACCTTCAACGAGCGCTCAGATTGAGCTTATTGTTATGGTTTTGTTGAGAGTATATTTCTATGAAGCCTTCTCCCAATAGCCTCCTTTTAAGGTGAGTAAGACGCAGCATCCCTGGTCTTTATTCGTAAGTTATTCCTTTGATACAATGGATCAGCTACAACAAGAAAAAAATTGTGTTGCGCCTCTTACGTAAGGAGACATCTGCCAGAACTTTACAATAATATGATGTGGCATACAGTGGATCATATATCTGTTTTATATTTTAATAAGTTCTTCTGTACACCACCTTCAAGGGTTGGGTATTCCCCTGTGTCTTACAGGGTCAATCATTAGATTTTTCAGCTAACCTGTAGCTGAGTCTGATGCTTCCACATCTTGAAAGCGTGGCACCCCATTCTCCAATTACATAAAATGTTCTTTTAAATCAAGATATGTTCATTTGTTTCAACTACTTTGATTTTCACAAAGCATCCTTCGTATTTTCAGACCTACAGTGAACAAGAATAGTCTTTACCAAACTCAACCTCGAAGGTCAACACACACCAAAGGGCATCCTACTCATTAAAATTAAAATTAACCATACAAGCGCAAGCATCTCATGTGTGCTCCCAGCATGCAGAACTTTGCATGAGGAGATTGAATTTGTAAAATGTACAGCCTGATCATGTAGTGCCTATGAGTGTGGCCACAGAAATCACTTGCTTTCTGGCATAAATTGGGAATTAAACCCCAGAAACGACTCTGTGCAGTGTTAGCTTATGAATGTTCAATGTCCTTACATTGAATTGGATACCTGTTTAAGAGAGGAATTAACCCGTTTAAACACAGATGTTCAAATTGCAAGAAAAAAGATCTGGGGTGAATTCATTAAAGATCGAAGCATGGAAATCACACAGTTTTAAATCTGGGATTATGTGTTAAATGAGGAATTTAGTGATAAACCTCTGGACATGCCTGCTACCTTGGAAGAGTTGTGCTTATCGGTTTTCCTATTCCATCTGCTGTTCATGCCCCTGCTTCATGTAAGTTTTATTGTAGACCCTGCTAAGAATACAGTGGTTGACTTTCTTAATAGGAGCGTGAGGCTAAGAAGACAGGAACTCAGAGCTTTTGTTCTAAATTGCACAAACTTTTTATTTGCTTTTTTTTAAAAATCTTAACAACATGAGAACTGGGAGGAGGAGTCAAGAATTTGGCCTCTCATGCTTGGTCTGCTGATTGTTGAAATCAGGCTGACTTTCTATCTCCACTAAACTGTCCTGTCCTGCCTTGACCCTGTATCGCTTGGAGGTAGCAAGAACTGCAGGTGCTGGAGTCAGAGTCAATACGGTGTGAAGCTGGAAGAACACAGCAGGTCAGGCATCATCAGAGGAGCAGGAAAGTCGACGTTTCGGGTTGGGGATATCAATCCACGCCAGTATTCGCTCAGACTTTCAGGTTGGGAAAACATTGGGAACAGAACTATTCCACTTGTTCTGATTTAGGGAGTGTCATTGCCTGAGGTGGAGTTTAAATTTGCTGGCCAGATATCTTCAAAACGTAAAATGCTGCCAGGTGCTTAACGGGAATAAGTGTGTATCAAGCCCAGTCATTGTCATTACAATTATAGAATTGTAGAAGATGTATGGTGCAGGTGATCGCAGCCTTGGTTGGAGATAAAGTTTAACAAGACCTGTTTAAAAGCAGAGAAATTGTGTTAGGAAGATCCCATCAATGAAATGAAGATAACTGAAAGATAAGCAACGTTTTAGCCACTGTCCCATGCATAACCAAATGAACTGGATTTTTTTTTTCTTTATTCATTCACTGGCTGAGGGCATCGCTGGCTAGGCAGCGTTTATTGCCTATCCCTAATTGCCCAGAGGGCAGTTAAGAGTCAGCCACATTGCTATGGGTCTGAAGTCACATGTAGGCCAGACCAGGTAAGGATGGCAGTCTCCTTCCCTAAAGGACATTGGTGAACCAGATGGGTCTTTCTGACAATCAACAATGGATTCACGGTCATCATTAGATTCTTAATTCCAAATATTATTGAATTCAAATTCCACCATCCCTGTGGTGGGATTCGAGCCCAGGTCCCCAGAACGTTGTCTGGTCTCTGAATTAACAGTCCAGTGATAATACCACGAGGCCGTTGCCTCCTCTGGCATCATTCTGGATGCTGGCAAAGAAACTGAAATGAATTGTTCTTCAGTGCTGTTCTTCTGTCTAGTAATCAGATTATTTTATAGAGCACCAATTTACGTTTTTCATTTTGATATGGAAACAGTTACAGAAGCTCTTCCAGAAAGTAATGCCAAGAATGTCGCGCAATAGAAGTTAGATTTAACTTATTTAGCCACCTAGTCATTTTTGAAGGTCACTAAAACATGTTTAATTGGCAGCATCTAAACTAATGAGCTTTTGTAACAACCAACCCCTCATCAGATGCTTTCAGAGGGTGGTCATTTGTGTTTTTTTCTGGTATTACCTTGACAGCTGTAACACAGAGGATAGCTTCTGAGTCAGAGTTTGTCAGTTCAAGTCCCACTCCACCTCTTGAGCATACATTTGAGGCCAACATTGATAGTGTAGTATTCAAGGAATGCTGTACTGTTGCAGGTGCTGTGTTCTGGATGCAATGTACAAGAAAGGCATTGTCAGCCATTTCTGTCTGCAGTCTTGCACTCTTATGAGAAATATAGGGTTCTTTTCTGAGATATTGTTGTGAGTATTTCGAAATGCAACCCCGTGACCTTTGGACATGAGAAAGGAATTCACTGAAGAAATTAAATATTTTGAACTAATTGGGCTCCAGAAAAAGAAACCAATTTGTTTCAGAGAGCTGATGTAATTGAATGAATCTTGTTCTTAATAGTTTGCAAAATGGATTGGCTTTTTTTTAAAACAGCTGCAACTGGTTAATTGTCTTCAGGTGGCTTAAGTGAAATAATCATTAGGTGTTATGAGCATATTCATTACGACAGAATGTTTGTTCATCCAACCGTGACTGAAATCAAACTGTCAGTAAACCAAAGAGTAACATGTGGATGGGCAGGCAGGAAGTCAAAATGTGTTCTCCTTAACAGAATTGCATTGGGCATTGAATGCCATTGGTGTTCCATTTCCAGGTACTGATGCCAAATTTCTTGTTGCACATCTTTCACATCATATTGCATCTGATTTCAGTGTTGTAAGTTAGGAAAACCACATCTTGCAGTTCTTTCTCCACTCATATAGATGAGCAGTTCACATGCAATCAGGTATGTTGAGGTTCCATGCCTGCTGCTGCTTAATGAGTCAGTGGTCTGTGCACAGCAAGATCCCACTGCTAAAGATTGGTTGTTCGAAGAACATTAGTCTGGATCTGCGGTACTGTCAAGCCAAGATCTATTGGCCTTTTGATCAAAGTTCATTTCTGTGAAAAATACATCTGGTTGGCAGACATTGCACAGACTTTTTCACCTCTGTGCAGGCAATATTTATCTTTGATACAGAATGGTTATAAAATTGTGACTTGATGCACACAGAAATAGTCGGTTCCAGCTGTCCCCACCGCAAATGTTCGCTGAAGAGAAGAAGGATCTGCAGAGTTGCATCTAATATATTTGACTCCTCTAGGTATTGAAACCAACAGCGATGTGGCTTTATACTCTGGCCTTGGCGCAGCAGTGATAGCCGTCGCAATGCTTGTGGTGGGCATCACATTATACCGAAGAAGTCAAAGTGAATATGGTGTCGATGTTATTGACTCTTCAGCTCTAGCCGGTGGCTTCCAGTCTTTCAACTTCAAGACTGCCAGACAGGGTTAGTATCTGCTTCCTTACATTACTTCAAGTTAATTGTTGCAGGGTGGTTCTTTTGAATGGTACGTGAACAGGGTGAGAATGGATGACCGGTTGAATCGATGTTTTCATTGCTCAAATGAGACAGAAGGATTGGGGAATAGTCTACCAAGACTTGCTTTGGAAGGAAGATGCTTGATGCTTATGTGTTGTTCACACCACAAACAATTGCTACGTCTCGTGAAATAATAAACTGAATGGTGAAAAGATCAGAAGGACTTCCAGAGAATGGGTTGCATTAGATGTAGGAAAGTTGACAGTAAGTCTGCACGTCCTTTTTTTAAGTGTTTGTTTGTGGGATAGGGTGCATCACTGGCATGCCCAGTGTTTGTTGCCCATCTGTAATTGCCCATGAGAATGTGTTAGTGAACTGCCTTGTTGAAGGGCTGCAACTCATTTGGGTAGGGACACCCACAGTGCTGTCAGGAAAGGAGTCCAAAATTTCAATCCACAGCTATAAAATTGAGTGGCTTCCTTATGAGGTACACACTTCCAGCTGGCTGATATTCTTGTCATCACTGAGGTCTGTGGCAAATTTGTAGCGTCATGGGAGATGCATGAACCCAGCATCTTGGATATCCATTTGGCCCAGCAGCAAAAGAACACTAAATCCCACGTTTACAGTATTATCAGAAATATCAATTGGTGTTAGAATCACAGAATCCCTACTGTGCAGGAGCATGCCCTTTGGCCCATCAAGTCCACACCTACCCTCTGAATAGCATCCCACCCAGATCAACCCCATCCCTGTAACCCTACATTTCCCATGGCCAATCCACCTAACCAGCACATCTTTGGACTGTGGGAGGAAACTGGAACACCCAAAGGAAACCCACGCAGAGAATGTGCAAACTCCACACAATCACTGGAAGCTGGTATCAAACCCAGGTCCCTGGTGCTATGAGGCAACTGTGCTAACCACTGAGCCACCGTGCCATCTGTGCACTGAGTGTTATCAGTGATATTTTGCTAATGCAAAAGGAACAAAGGGAAATCTGTTTCACAGTGCCGTTTTTAAGGCTATAAATTCTCTATGCCACAATATTTCGGCTGTAATTGCACCCTGCTGATACGGTTGTATGTGAGTCAATGATTTCTGCATCTCATTTGCATTGTTGGTGAAAGACATTGACCTTGTGCCATGTGCAGCCCTGAAGGGAAGGAAAACAATCCAATGGCTAATTCACCTCAGGTCATTTCCACACAGCTCCTCAAGGCCAGTTTAGAAGAAGGAGGCATTGGCATAGTTCCCTGGATAATGTGCAATTGACCCACTTAGACTCTCTAGTTTAGAATTCACAAAGGTAACAACAGACCCTGTTAATCTGCTGTCTGAGTGTGTGAAACGTGAAATGACTTTAAACTTGACAAAGAAGTGAGTCTAATAAAGGTCATTGTCATTTTGTGGACTATTGTTCCATGGAGATTAATGGAATGCCGCTTACTGTGGGAGAAGCAGATTCTTAAAGGAAGTAGACCTAATAAGTTCAGAACAGTAATTTTCCATTTGAATCATTGTAATTGCTGTTATAATTGCATACGAGTACACTTGGACAAAAAGCATTCCCCACTAGAATAGACAGATAAACTGAATCATTTGAAAGCCCTTTATTCGACAGTTATTGTCATTGACAAAATGTTCTGTCTGCTCTGCACACAGCTGATTAATACACCCGCATAACCACAATGTAATCAGATTGAATTTTATGAAAACACTGGGTCAGTGTCATTCGCTAGGACCTACTTTGTATTGATTGATTTATTATAAATTGTTTGTTTGAAAACCCTAATAACATGTTCTGAAGTTCATTTATGGGAGCATTTCTGACCTAATGTACCACCTGTGATGATATTTTGACTTTTTTTTTAATGAAGAAACGTTGAGACAGAGGTGGAAAGCAGTCTAATCTAAAACGAATGAAGTAAACAGCTTGGGAGGCCTGGGTGCTTTTTTTGAAATTTGAAACAATAAAAGCAGCCTGAATGGGAGGGGTCAGGCTCCCACAGAACTAGGATTTCTGTTCAGTTTCAGCTGTCAGTAGCAGTTGCAGCTGGAGTCTTGAAGCTACATCTGGAAGCTGTTTTAATGCTCTCTGTTACAGCAAAAAGCAGGGTGTTCACTTCCTGCTGCTCGAATTGCATCTATTTTACTGAATTTGCCTATGCCAAGGGTGTGTTTATGGGATATTACTGCACTGGAACAGTTATGTTATTCCAATTCTGTATTTTCTTGTATATGAATGAAATTGTGCACTCTGCTTCAAGACTGGTGGTTTGACCAATCGAACTGCATCTGGAATGCAACACCTGACATTTGCCTTTAAAATAAGAAAAAGTTAGGGTCTGGGCTGTCTTCTTCATATATTTTGAAGAGGTTTGGTCCGGTCCATAACAGATCTTCTTCGAAGGAAACAATCAACCTGGACCATTGAGCACTGAAGAAGAGTCATGGGTCTCAAAGCATTAACTCGATTTCTGTTTCACAGACACTGCTGAACCTAATGAATTTCTCCAGCACTTCCTGCTTGTATTTCTGTATCACTGACGTTGGACTGCCGATGACTGTGTGGTGGGTTTTTGATGTCTTATTTCCTGTGGCACCTGCTCTAAGCAGTAACCTGCTCAGGGTTCAGCTATATAAATGCTATTGACCTTCTAGCTGCCAGAGCCATTAAACATGAAACCCAATCACTTTTCCCACCTGACGCCCAAATCTTCAGTCGCCAGAGACCTGAACCCTGTTGATTTATTTTCCTGCAGTGATTTCGAGGCCAATAGCAATGGTTCAACAGACTGTGTATACCAACCCAAGAACTAGAATCCCTCGAGTGCAGGCAGAGGCTATTGGGCCCATTGAGTCTGCACCAACCATCTCACACAGACCCACCACCCCACCCTAACCCCTTACACCCCGCATTGACTGTGGCTAATCCACCTAAGCCCACACGTCTTTGGATTATGGGGGGAAACCGGAGCACTCAGCAGAAACCCACGCAGACGTGGGTAGAATGTGCAAACTCCACACAGACAGCCAGCAAAGTCTGGAATCGAATCCGGGTCCCTTGCACTGTGAGACAGCAGTGCTCACCACTACGTCACTGTGCTGCCTTAAGGACAAGGAACAGATTTAGAGCATATGATGTTTCCATATGGAGCCTCCACCCCTTACCAATGCTGTCTCCCTTATTATAGCAGTGGGTGACTTTAAATGAGGGAACCCCCCCTCCCCCAACTCCATTCATACCCATAACCTCTGAAATAACTCCACAGAAGCCGATATACTGTCACCAAGTCACGCTTTATTTAAACGTGGAGCGTCCTTGACACCGATCTGGCTCTGTCAGAGCCAGCACTCAGAGTGAACAAGACGTCTGACATTCCTGTTTCTCTCTGTCAGCCAGGGCTCCCTGATTGGACTTGATCAGTAGCCCCAGTCAGGGAACTCAGAGCCTCTGAGGTCCACCTGGGCTGACCTTGTGGCAATCACTATGATCTCCGTAAGCCTTTCCACAACAGACCTCATCAAGGAGGAGGTAGGTAGGTGGTGGGGTCACCATTCCACGTCCTCTTTCCTGATCAAATGCCCACCAGCTTTCAAACTGGCCATAGGGATGGACAGAAGTTTCCGACCTGAGTGCAGCCAGCCCTCTGGGGATCAAGGCTATCAAAATTGCACTATCAAGTATTTTGTGTCATCTCAGTCCTAAACAGTCAACCCATTATCCTGATACTGTTATTTCCTAGTCCTTCAACCAGGGAAAAGGCATTGCAGCACCTAGCCTGTTGAGCTAATGTAGCTCAAAGTGGGGAAGAAATCTGAGTCGTTCCCGTCTTTATAACTGATCATTTGTAAAGAGAAGTACTTGTCCACTCGGCTCTTTGCTCGAAGGTACAGCAAAAGTCTGCATTTATACAGGTGTAAATGCTTCAGAAGTACACCATGTTGGGATTAATAATCTTTTCTGTCTCATTTTTCAAGGCAATTCTCTGCTTCTGAACCCATCAATGCAGCCTGACCTGACAGTGAGCAGGACATACAGTGGACCAATCTGCTTCCAGGACCCTGTGAACAAAGAACGCATGACCCAGTCACCGCTCTTTGACTCTCTGCCAGGGATCAAAGTTAAAGTACAGAGTTCTTTAATGGTTTCCCTTGGAGTTGCAGATGGAGTAGAATATCATGGGAGGTTATCATCCCGGACTTACCCTCGTAATAGCAGAAGTGTTGACAAAATACATGCAAGAAGCAATACACCAAGTTCTCAGCATCTCCCTGCTGCAATTACACAGGCTGAAAACAGAACTTCCGGCATATTTGGGTGTCTGGGTGGATGCCTGGAGGGACCAACGAAAGGTATGGCGCCAAGAACTTGTAACCTAGTTTCTCAATTGCTTTTACTTTAATTCAGATAATTGAGTGAAACTTCCTTTGACTTGCTGCGCTGTCATAACCTAAAGCTCAGTTCCTTATTTGGAAAGATCTAAGTATGGATTTAAGACTGACCCTTGCCACGTGTCTGAAAGGAGTTCACACATAACTAGCAGTTTCACAGTACGGCACATTTTAAGGAGCTCACCTGGAACTCTCATTGAAAGAACACTATTGGCTGTGAAGCTGACATTATGTGCTCTGTTTCTGATATGGGACTTGAAATAACTCAAAATCAGTTTTCCCTGGAGGGTCAGAGGATGAGGGGTGACCTTCCAGAGGTTTATAAAATCGTGAAGGGCATGGATAGGGTGAATAGCCAAGGTCTTTTGCCCAGGGTAGCAGAGTCCAAAACGAGAGGGCATAAGTTTAAGGTGAGAGGGGAAAGATTTAAAAGGGACATAAGGGGCACCTTTTTCACGCAGGGGTGGCGTGAGTATAGCATGAGCTGCTGAAGGAGGTGGTGTAAACTCATACAATTACAACACGTAAAAGGCAGCTGGGTGATTGTATGAATAGGAAAGGTTCAAAGGGATATGGGCCAAATACTGGCAAATGGGACTGGACTAATTTAGAACATCTGGTCGGCATGGATGAGTTGGATGAAGGGTCTGTTTCCATTCTGTACATCCCTATGACTCAATACTGCCAACTAAACCCAGCTGTACAGCTCCACCCTTGATTATTTGTTTCATATCTTCATGTATATGTTTCCCACTTTGTGGAATATGGGGAAGCATTGGAAAGGTCAGAAGGCTCATTGTCAATTTGTTTGAATCATTAAATGATGCTCTTTCCATGACCAACACATGCTGGAGTACAACCTGAGCAAGGAACTTATATCTAGTGGCAGAGTACTTCTTGCTGAACCACAATAACTCCACTGAAGTAGTGTTATTCAGCGTCCATGAAATTCACTGAAGGGGATTTGAAATCCCAGAATGGGAAGGCAGATATTTCCTTGTGAGGACTGAACACCAGCCCTGGGCATTTTGACCCATTAGAGAACCTTAAAAAGAAATGTAGTTGATCGTTTTCTCACCAGGAACTTATTGACATTCCAGTGCACAACTGATTGGGTTAAACAATGTCAGAGTTGTTGTCTTTTGGATGAAACATTACGTCAAAGCTTTTTATGGTCTGTTGGATGGAAGTAAAAGATCCCATGGGATTATTTCCAAGAAGAACAGCAAGTTGGTTCCATTTTCCTGATCAATACGTTTCCCTCACCAGCCTCATTTTTTTAATTCCTTGGGTGTTACTGGCTGGCCAGTATTTATTGCCTGTCCCTAGTTGCCTTTGAGAAGGTGATGGCAAATTGTCTTATTGAACCACTGCTGTTGCTTGACACCCAGTGCCATTACGGGGAGAATTTCATGACTTTGACCCAGCGATGGTGAAGGGAGGGCGATGTATTTTCAAGTCTGAGTGGCTCGGAGGGGAATTTGAAGGTAATATATCTGCTACCCTTGTCCTTTTCGATGGAAGTGGTCATGGGTTTGGAAGGTGCTGTCTGAGGATCTTTGGTGAATGTCTACAGTGCAATGTCTACATACACACTGCTGCTACTGAGCGTTGATAGTGGAGAGTGTGAATGTGGTGCCAATCAAGCGGGCTGCTTTGTGCTGGATGTGTCAAGCTTCTTGAGTGTTGTTGGAATCACATTAAATTGAACGACCTGACCACAGTCACACTGTTGTTTATGGGAGCTTGCTGTGCACAAACTGGTTGCTGCATTTCCTCCACTACAGCAGTGACTGCATTTTTGACAAGTGTTTCATTAGCTATAAGATAACTCAGTGTGGAGCTGGAGGAACACAGCAGGTCAGGCAGCATCAGAGGAGCAGGCAAGCTGATGTTTTGGGTCGGGGCCCTTCTTCAGACGACCTGAAACGTCAGCGTCCCTGCTCCTCTGATGCTGCCTGGCCTGCTGTGTCCCTCCATCTCCACACTGTGTTATCTCAGACTCCAGCATCGGCAGTTCTTACTGTCTTATCAGCTATCAGATGCTTTGGGCAGTTAGGGGTAAGCAATAACATGCTGACCTTGCCAGTGCCACTGAAATATTGTAAACAGATAAGTAAAAGAATGAAGGCGAGGAAAAAGCACTGATCGCAAAGGTTTGAGGAATCCTGTGGGAAGCAACCAAGGACAATTTTAACCACTTCTCCCTCCCACCCTGCTGGATGGCTGGTATTAAAATTGACCACGGCAGAAGGTTGTGTTCAGTAAACAATTTGTTATATTGCTCGAGTGAGAAACATGTGAGAGATAGGATGAGATGGCGAGTCTGGGTGTGCGTTAATCAATCAGACACAGATGGACTTGTTCAGCCGAACGACCTTTTATTGTTCCTAAAGGATTTGTGTTCCTACCACAATAAATATTGTGAAATCTGCTCCAACAGTTAACAGTGGCTGAATTAGCTTTTATGCTGTGGCATATGGTTCTTCACAAGTACATAGATGGTGAATGGTTTGGTTCCTGTAGTTAACAAGTAATCTGTACAGCTATTATTGGAAAAGAAGGAAGTGAGTTGCGCTCTTAAAGAATGCATTTTAGAATGCTTCTCACAGAAATCAGCATCGTGTCCAAGAGCAGGCACTGTGTTTATTTACATCCACAATCTGTTGGCCACACTGTTTCTCTCAAATAAAAGATTTAAAAACAATATCTTGTCAACAAATTAAGGGATGCGCCGGCTGACCTACTGTACAGTGACTCCCTGTCGAACAAGACCTCAATCTTAAATTTTCACACGTTTTCATATTCCTCCGTTACCTTGTCTCTTCCTCTCTCTCTGTAAACAAATCTGGTTGTAACACCCACTCAGAAATCTGCATTACTGCTGTTGCATCTCCACAACTTGAATAACTATATCATTGGCAACTGTACCTTGCTCTGAGGCCAGAAGTTTTGCGAATTCTACCTCTAACCCTCTCCACCTCACTGCCTCTCTCTCCTTTACGGCCAAGCTCCCTGCCAGTCGATCTACTGTCCCTTCGGGAGGGAGACTGCCATCCTTACCTGGTCTGACCTATGAGTGACTCCAGACTCACAGCAATGTGGTTGACTCTGAACTGCCCTCTGGGCAATTAGGGATGGGTAGTAAATGCTGGCATGGCCAGTGACATCCTTTGAATGAATGCTACAATAATAATGTGGCTCCTGACACACTTAATTTTGTTAATGCTCCTCTGAAGTGTGTTTGGATGTTTCACCATGTCAAAGGCGTTTTATGAATATGAGTTATCGTCGGCTTGATAAACTGTCAAAGTCCACACTTACGCCTGTGTCTACGACATACATTTTCATGCTGTAGCCCCAGAGACTCACATAAGATTCCCAAATAGTTTGGTTCAGTCACCAGGACGCTGCATGATTCATTGTTTGATCACTCACTCACTTATTTCTGTCCTGATGCTGTTGAGCAGCTGAAAATGCCTTTCTGGAAGTTCAAGTGGGAGAGTTCAAGTCACAGGATTTGCTCAGAGTCCTCAGAATTCTGTCTGTTTTGCTCATAGTTCCTGTGTGAACATGTATAGTGGTTAAGTTAGCGCTGATGTGTGGTCTGTTCCTGCTCTGTTAATTAAGCATGGCACTTTAAACTTCCAGCTGACACTGGGGCTAAAGTACTGCTTATTTCTACCAAATCTTGCCTACCTACACATGGTCCCTGTCCAGTCCATTTGCAGATTACAGAAGAATTACTGTATTACATTGCAGCCCCACTGGCAGCTGGCATTGAAAGGCTACTGCAAAGAGACTGTGAGCACAAGCAGGCACCCAGCTCATGGATTCGAGCGACCCAAAACGGTGACTCTTGATTTCTCTCCACAGGTGCTGCCAGAGCTGCTGAGCTTTTCCAGCAATTTCCATTTTTGTTTCTGATTACAGCAGCTGCGGTTTTTCTTGGTTTTTACTCAGTCATGTGTCACAGTCTGAGGGAAGTTGTCCTTACTGAAGTTTGCAGAGGCAGTCGGAAGTCAGGGGGGTCCTCGCACAGGAAGCCAAGGGCAGCTTCCCATACCAGTCCAAAGGATTGACCATCAGGGTGATTTCAATGAGGGACCCAGGCTCCTGCAGCCCAGGGAGTGGGCTGTAGCTCCATAGCACCAATCCAAGGGGTAGGCTACCACATTCAGGGTGATGCACAGGCGCCAGATAGGGGTCTGGGAACTTCTCATCCAGGCATAGTGTGTTAGATTACTGAAGGGGCAAGCCAAGTTCAATTGATTGGATCCATCCACAGAAACTAAGGAAAATGGGGTTTGGTGTTGGGGTGAGGGTCGTGATGAATAAGAGGGTCCGCTGCTGTGGGAAGGCAGACCAGTTGTTGGGAATTTGAAGCTGCAGCATGGGGATCAAGGTGGGATGAGAATCGTGAAGGGGGCAACTGTGTTTGTAAGGCGGGATTTATGGTACAGCATAGAGGCCAAGGGGTTTATGGGTTGGGGATTTCGTCCATGGTCAAGAGCACCCTGGCTTCAAGGAGGGGACAATGTGTAAAGAATCATGACACGATCTTTCGGTCTTTTCAGAATCTGTCCATGACCAAGCAGGGCAGCTTTGGCATGCTAGTGCTCTTCCTCATGCCCAGAGGATTGCTGGTCATTTGGCAGATATCCAGTGAATGACAGGTTGTCAGGGACACCCATGGAGCGGGGTAGATCGTTAATGAGGTGGGTTCAGTAAGATATAGTGAGAAACCTTGCTCAACCTTGAGGTGAGAAGTCCTCCGAGCAAATTGCACAGTTCTCCCTGAGCATAATAAAAGTAATATTCAGCCCATTTTCAAATTAGATTGATTGGCAGCTCTGCCACAACATCCACCTATGATGGTCAGTAGCAGTGGTGTGTATTATCTACAAGATGCACTACAGAAATTCATCACCCAAGATCCTTAGGCACTGTCTTCCAAACCCACGAACACTTTCATTTTGAGAGACAAGTGCAGCAGATACATGGGAACGGCACCACCTGCAAGTTCCCTTCCGAGCCACTTAGCCTTGGAAACATATTGCTGTTCCCTCATTGTCGCTGGGTCAAAATCTTGGAATTCCCTTTCTAATGGCATTATAGGTCAACCCACAAGTAAATTATCAAATTATTATTCAATTATTAAATTATTTAGCCCAGTGCTAAATAGCAAACATGTATGTTCTTCTAACAATGACTTGCTGATTTATTTTGTTCCTTGCCATCCTTTTTATCTCCACCGTGTCCTACCAAGACCCACCACTTTGTTGGTACACACTCAGCGACCACTAATTCTTCTGCACTAGTGACTGTTATTCACGAGTGAGTATGAGTCATCATTTTTAGGAAGGTTATTTCAGAAGGCTGTCAGAGAAGAGTCCACTTATCTCTGCACTTAATGGTCGCCAGCGACAATCACTCATTCATGGTTGTCCAGCTCAGCAATTCTGTGTCACTGCTCATGAGTGGTGAATCACTGGAATTCTTTACCACAGGGTGCTGTGGGGGTTGGGTCATTAAGTGTATTCAAGGCTGAGATAGACATCTTTTTAAGCAGTACAGAAATCAAGGATTATGGGGAATAGGTTGGGAGTGGACTTGAAGATCATCAGATCAGCTATATATATCATTGAATGACATAGCAGGCTGATGGGCCGAATCACCTACCTCTGCATTACATCCCTTGGTCTTATGACTGAGAGATTCCTTTTGGCGGGCTCTTGTGTGACCGCAAACCCAGTACCATCAAAGCCAGAAAAAAATCGACAAGTAAGGGAAATTTATATTGGCCTATAACTAACTTCCCTTTTACAACTGTATCTCAATTTCCTAATTTTTGTGCTCAGCCTTTGTGACAAGAAATTGTGCACATCTGACTTCCTGACAAAACTGACTTGAAGAAATCATAGCCAGGGAGGTTCACATCAATTCAGAAAAGAGAAAAGCTTTTCAGAAATTCTTAAAGCACCTCAGAAGCTACAAGTTAGTTTGAAGTGCAGCAACTGTGAGGAAAATTCAGCAGCCAGACCTCGGAAACAGCCCTGAGATGATGAAGCTTTCAACCAGCTGGAAGTTGTGTTTGCGGGGGAGGAATGTTCACTGGGGCTGTGGGAGATCTCCCTGCTCTCCCTTCCACATTTACAGCATCAATTAAATAATGTTATGTATCGTCTGACAGGGACTACGCTCTTGTCACTGCAGCAGTTTCCCAGTGAGCCAAAATTTGCGCACTCAATACTTTTGTTGTACCTGAACCCATGAGCAAGGGGTGATTTCAGAAGAGCAAGCATAGAATGGGCTGAATGGCTTTGTCTTGTTATGGAGATCCTACGGTTTTTGTAACAGTTTGGATGCCCTGAAGACAAGATGTTATTTGCTGCAGTAGAAGTGAAAATGTCAAAAATTACTTCTTTGTTCACAAAAGCAAATGAGAACGATGAAGTGACAATTTGAATCCGGCTCCAGGACTGAGGGACAGTGGTGTGGTCCAATTTTCAGTTATGACTTTTTAACTCTATTCACTGCAGCTGAAAAAATGCATTGCTTTTTTGATGGTGAAAGGGTATATCGGAGGCAATCTTTCAAAGGTTTGTTCAATGAATGTTGTATAGAATTTGAGAACCATTATCTACTGAGTAAATTCATCATTCTAAAGCTAGAGCCCTGTCTTGTAATTTAAATGCATATTAGCATTTCAGGGACTGCGCGGATGGGAAAAATAATTCGTTGGAAGTGTGCATGCAATTTCTGGTGTAAACACAAAAGCCCAAAGTGTTTTCAGAAAGAATATTGCCATAGATAATTGTGCTCAAGCACGTGAAATAAAATCCTTGTTAGATAATTTTTTTTCCAAATCTTATGCTCATCCAAGTGGGTGATATTTGTGCTAGGAGGGAATGGAGCATTCCCTGTTTGAAGAACTCAACATCACTGGCAGCAGAAATGATCATATTTTATATTAGATAGTATAGCTCTGTTGTCCTATCAATCAGGTAAGATGCAGCTCAGCTGCCTTAACACTGCCCCAGGACAGAGACAGCATATTTGCAGAGTAAAAACACCTCTTTACCTAGGTTTTCCAACATTTGGTCTGCTGACCAGAATCCAGCCAAAGGCCTCTATCCACTTTTCCAAACCTCAACCAATCAGTGTCCAAAATACTCTTACACAAAAATAAACATATTATTAAGTTGGAGAGGGTTCAGAAGAGTTTTGCCAGGATGTTGCCGTGCATGGAAAGTTTGAGTTATAAAGAAAGGCCGGATAGGCTGGGACTTGTTCCACTGGAGCATAGGAGGTTGAGAAGTTTATTGAAGTGAGAAATTCTGAAAGGAGCTGCTCATCCAATGACAAGCTGTTTCTAACATGTTTGCTGCTGATGGGCTGACTCATGAGAGGAAGAGTAATAATCTGTGACTGGATGAGCTTTGAACAGTGCACATTGGTAAACAGTGTTAGGATTGGTCTGGAAAGACGACAGATTGTGAGGTGTGAATGAAGTTTGCTCAGTGGACTTTTTTTTTCAAGGCTGTGCTTAAGGACACACTTTCACTGGGTGGAGGGTGGTGTGTGTCCATGTGCAGGTT
Organism: Ginglymostoma cirratum; assembly: GCA_024137785.1. Taxonomy (NCBI): domain Eukaryota; kingdom Metazoa; phylum Chordata; class Chondrichthyes; order Orectolobiformes; family Ginglymostomatidae; genus Ginglymostoma; species Ginglymostoma cirratum. Next base: position 6,612,149 of record JAHRHZ010000003.1, read on the forward strand.
GAAAACATTGCAGGCATCACAACAGAGCGACAAAATGGCAGCTGTCTGTCATCAAGGTGGCACTGTCCACATATTCACAAGGTGGAAGCTCTGAAGCTTCCCCTGCAGTATTAAATGTTCCAGTCATGAAGACTTTAATCCTCTAGAGCGCAAGATTAGAGCCCACCACCCATCCCATCGCAGTAAATATTCTATCATTTGAATGCAAATATGATTGTTCCAGAAAAATTTCATTTTTGAGCCTTGTATTCGCAGTTTGTCTTAAAAATAGATGGAACATAGAACAGTAGAGCACAGTACAGGCCCTTCGGCCCACGAAGTTGTGCCAAACCTTTACCCTAAACCTAAGGTCTATCTAACCTCCACCCCTACCTTATACTATCATCCATATGCCTGTCTAATAGCCACTTAAATGCCCCTAATGAGGCCGACTTCACTACCCTCTCTGTATGTGATGTCATCTGCGCGCACACAGAGGTATACTGGCAATTGAGAGATCTTGTGCAAGATGCTGACGCCATCTGGGTTCAGAATCATAGAATCCCTACAGTGTGGAAACAGGCCCTTCGGCCCAACAAATCCATACCAAACCTCAGTGCATCCCACCCAGACCCATTCCCCTATAACCCACCTAATCTATACCTCCCTGAACACTGTTGGCAATTTAGCATGGCCAATCCACCTAACCTGCACATCTTTGGACTGTGCGAGGAAACCAGGGCACCTGGAGGAAACTCACGCAGACACGGAGAGAATGTGCAAACTTCACACAGACAGTGGCCTGATGGGGGCAATCAAACTCGGGTCCCTGGCGCTGTGAGGTAGCAGTGGTAACCACTGTGCCACCGTGCCGCCCTTGGCAGCCATCTTTATGGCACCGTGCTAGGGAACACAGACTCCCTTTTTAGTTAAACCTATTCTGTTAACCTCTCACCCCAGTGGCTTCTCCTCTGTGGTGATTACATACCATTCCTATCTCCTAAAGTACTCGGTGAAAACAAATGTCAGGACTTAATACAAAGGAGCAAAAGTAGGCCATTTGGCCCTTCCAGCCTGTCTCACTGTTCATGAATATCGTAGCTGATCTGGTTGTGGTCACAATTCCAACTTCTTATCTGCGCTTCCATAATCCTGACTTATATTGTGTCTCAAAAATATATCTCACGCAGTCTTGAACAAATTAATTGACCCAGTTTAGGTAAACAACCCTTCACAGCCTTTGACAGACGTATCAACTGGTTTAAATCATAATTTGCTGTTTGAGTCAACATTTCAGAAAAAATATTATCTCCTGCTGAATCACAGAGCAGCTCACCAGGAACACAAAGCCACACAAATGTTAGGTTTTTACATCAATTTATGGAATCATTTGTGAATTGAAGATTTAAATTCACAACTGGAAGATGACAAACAGTTGGACCGCCAGGCTCTACTATTCATTATGTCTGCAGATATATTTTTGAGAGGTGACATTGATTCTTTGCAAGGTTCAAAAAAAAATTAACTTTTTCTCCTTTGTGGTGCACTTACTTTACAATGATACCGTTATCTGAACTATTAAATATTCCCAGTCCAACATGTGTTAGAAAGAGTAAAGTTTCCACTGCTGTATTCCTTTGTTCCCAATTTCTTTTAACCCATTTTGAGCCATTAATAAAAACCCATTTAATCTTCTTCTCCTGCAGGGTACGTAAGACAACAACTGCACCTTTATATTAAACAGGCAGTGTTAATCTTCTGTTGAACTGGCTTTTTGGACTTTAGCTAAGTTGCAAAGTGGTTACAAATGTTTGGAGCTTCTGCTTTCACCTGACTCTGAAGTTTATTTGATGATTCTGCAATAATGTTGATGATACTGTGTGCTCAAGTCAATAATTGATGGGGTAGCAAGTAACTTACAAATGCTTGTTTGATGATTACTTTCAGGGTAAGAACTTGATATTGTTCTCACACTCAGGAGCTTGAGTAGGTGTTGTGCATCTCAGTGATTACAGTTGCTGGTGATATTTAATTCTCACAGACCGACGTGATCTATTTATGGATTTCCAATCCCCATTTCAACAGAGGATGTGTTCATTTCTAGATGCCTTTGCTGACTGATTGGTAAAAGAAATAACCAATGTTTACACACACGAGTTTCTTCATCTTGTTCATCCAAATTTAATCTAAGTTTCCCTGCATTCTTATGCATTGTACTTAGCTTTCACTGTTCACAGTCAGAGAAAAATGTGCTGCAACATCTCAGGGAGAATTATGTTACCTTTGTAAAAGGAATACCTTTTAATTTCATCCTTTCAGCCAATTAGTGGGGTGGAGGGTTTAGGAGAAGGGTTAATGTAAGGTTACAAAGCAACAGGATGTGGCAGCATGACAGGGCAACTATTGTGATAACAATGCCCAGGGTGGGACAGGAAAGGACAGAATGCACAAACACAGAAAAAACAGCAGGAAACAGGATATGAAGGAAAATATTGTAAAAACTAATATTTCTTCACGTAAATGCACACAGTATTCAGAACAAGATAAATGAATTATGGAATCTCTGGAATTGTTTACCCCAGAACACTATTGAGACTGGGTCATTAAGTATGTTTAAGGCTGAGATAAACAGATTTTTAATCAGTAAAGGAGTCAAGGGCTGTGGGATAAAGGAAGGAAAGGGGAGTTGAGGATCGGAGCAGCCGTGATCTCATTGAATGGCAGACAGACTTGATGGGCTGAACGGCCACTTTCTGTTCCTACGTTTTATGGCCGTATGGTCTTAACCCTATTTGGCCAGCCTCTAAATTACAGATTATGGCTTGGTCTGGCTTGAGGAAATTCCTTTCCTGCAGCTACTTTATATCATATTAAAGACTTTAATTAGATCACCTTCCACCTGTTGAATTCAGGGATCTAGACCATTAAAGAGTCTTAGATTAGACTTGTTACCCCTGAATTAACCCTTTACATCCTAGTGTCTTTTTGTTCAATCCAGGCTATCTTCATGATCTATTTCTTTCCCTGAAATTTACTTCCAAGACTGAACACAAATCCCCAGATGTGATCTGACTAAGTCTATGCATAACTGAAGTTTTCACTTAATCTCTTCACTTATATACTCTAATTCCCACGTGGAAGAATTTACCAAGCGAACACATTGAGTTTATTGACAGTGACAGAAAGGGAGCTCAAACTTCTGGTGGCTGTCCCTTCAACTCTCTGTGCTCCTGGCTAAGGAATTCCAGCCCTAAACCTCTCTTCTGCTGTAAGGTACCTTAGAATTTATGTGTTTGACCAGTATTTGCTGAAATCTCCTTACATGATTGCTGTTAAGTTTCATTGATAAAATTCGTGTGGAGCAACTTTGGACGTTAACACTTTTGTTGAAGCACTTTTGTTTTCCCTTTGAAGGTCATAGAGTCGTGGAGATGTACAGCATGGAAACAGACCCTTCGGTCCAGCTCGACAATGCTGACCGGACATTCTAGATAAATCTAGTCCCGTTTCCCAGCATGAGGCCCCTATCCCTCTAAATCCTTTCTATTCATATACACATCCAGATGCCTTTTAAATGATGTAATTGTACCAGCCTCCACCACTTCCTCTGGCAGCTTATTCCATGCACACACGATCCTCTGCTTGAATAAGTTGCCCCTTAGGTCCCTTTTAAACCTTTCCCCCCTCACCTTAAACCTATGCCCTCTAGGTTTGGACTCCTCTGACCGGGGGAGAGTCAGAGGCACAGACAGACAATTCTGTGGCGGAGAGCGAGACATCAGAGTGGTGTGTTGCCTCCCTGGGGCCAAGATCAATGCTATCTCGGACAGGGTGCAGAATAATCTCAAATGGGAGAGTGATCAGCTGGAGGTCGTTGTACACCTTGGAACTAACAACATAGGAAGAGAAAATCACAAGATTCTGAGACGAGAAGAAGTTTGGGAGGTATTTAAAATGTAAGTCCTCCAGGCTAGTGATACCTGGATTAATCCTGGCACCAACACCTAGTGAGGGTAGGAATAGGAGAATAGAGCAGATGAATGCATGGCTGAGGAGCTGGTGCAGGGGAAAAAGATTCACATTTTTGCATCATTGGAATCTCTTCTGGGGTAGAAGTGACCTGTATAAGAAGGACAGATTGCACCTGAATTGAAAGGGGATGAAATATACTGGCTATGAGATTCGCTAGAGCTGCTCGGGAGGATTTACTGGTGGGTGGGACCCGGCGAGATCGTGAGGAAAGAGATCAGTCTGAGACTAGTACAGTTGGAAAAAGGAGCAAGTCAAACAGGCAGGCAGGCAGGAACAAAATAGAGAACGAGGTATGACGGATAAATTAAGCTGCATTTATTTCAATGCAGGAGGCCTAACAGGTAAGGCAGATGAACTCAGTGCATGGCTGGGAACATGGGACTGGGATATCGCAGCAATTACAGAGACGTGGCTCAGGGATGGACATGATCAGCAGCTTAATGTTCCAGGTTATAGATGCTACAGGAAGGATTGAAAGGGGGGCAAGAGAGGAGGGAGAGCAGCGTTTTTGATTAGGGATAACATTACAGCTGTATTAAGGAGGATATTCCTGGGAATATGTTCAGTCAAGTTGTTTGGGTGGAACTGAGAAATAAGAAAGGGATGATTACTTTATTGAGGTTGTACGACAGACCCCTGCAATAGTCAGTGGGGAATTGAGAAACAAATTTGGAAGAAGATCTCAGTTATCTGTTAGAATAATAGAGTGGATTTGGTAGGGGATTTTAACTTTCCAAACGTAGCTGGGACTGTTATAGTGCTAAAGACTTGGATGGGGAGGAATTTGTTAAGTGTGTATAGGAAAATGTACTGATTCAGTAAATGGATGCACCTACTAAAGAAGGTGCAATACCTGATCTACTCTTGGGAAATAAGGCAGGGCAAGTGATTGAGGTGTCAGTGGGGGAGCACTTTGGGGCCAGTGATCATAATTCTCTTAGTTTTAAAATGGTATTAGAAAAGGATAGACTGATCTAAAAGTCATATTTCTAAATTGGAGGAAGGCCAATTTTGACTGTATTAGGCAAGCCCTTTCAAAAGTTGAAGAGAGCGGATGTTAGCAGGTAAAGGGATGGCTGGAAAATGGAAAGCCTTCAAAAATGAGATAAAGGGAGGTGGGAGATAGTGGGATTGTATGTTCCTGATAGGGTGAAGGGCAAGGCTGGTAGTGCTGCATGACTAGTGAAATTGAGGTTTTGGTCAAGAAATAAGAAGGAAGCATATATCAGGGACAGACAGCAGAGATCGAATTAATACTTAGAAGAGTATAAAGACAGTAGGAATATGCTGAAGAGGGAAATCAGGAGGGCAAAAAGGGGACATGAGACAGCTTTGGCAAATAGGGTTAAGCAGAATCCAAAGGGATTTTATAAATACATTAAGGGCAAAAGGATAACTAGAGAGAGAATAGGGCCCCTTAAAGATCAGCAAGGCCGCCTATGTGTGGCTCCAAAGGAGATGGGGGAGATACCAAACGAGTATTTTGCATCAGTGTTTCCATACAGTGATATGGAAGCTAAAGAATGTGAGGAAATAAATAGCTGTATATTGAAAAATGTACATATTACAGAGTGGAGTTGATGGATAGTTTAAAACGCATAAAGGTGGACAGATCCCCGGGACCTGATCAGGTGTACCCTAGAACTCTGTGGGAAATTGGTGAAGTGATAGCTGTGTGCCTTGCTGAGATATTTGTATCATCGATAGCCACAGGCAAGGTGCCAAAAAACTGGAAGCTGGCTAATATGGTGCCACAATTTAAGAATGGTGATTAGGAAAAACGAGGCAACTATAGACCAGTGAGCCTGACCTCGATGGTGGGCCAGTTGTTGGAGGGAATCCTAAGGGACAGGATTTACATGTATTTTGAAAGGCAAGGACTGATTTGGGACAGTAAACATGGCTTTGTCCTTGGGAAATCATGTTTCACTAACTTGGTTGAGTTTTTTGAAGACGTAACAAAGAGGATTGATGAAGGCAGAGTGGTGGACGTGACTTATAATGGCATCAGTAAGGTGTGTGACAAGGTTCCTTGGGGTAGACTAGTTAGCAAGATTAGATCACATGGAATAGAGGGAGAACTAGCCATGTGGATACAGACTTGGCTCGAAGAAAGAAGACAGAGGGTGGTGGTGGAGGGCTGCTTTTCCGAAAGGAGGCCTGTGGCTAGCAGTGTGCCACAATGATCAGTGCTGGGCCCACTGCTTTTTGTCATTTGATTTGGATGTGAACATAGGAGGTATGGTTAATAAGTTTGCAGATGTCACCAAAATCAGAGGTGTAGTGGAGAACAAAGAAGGTTGCCGCAGACTACAACGGGATCTCTATCAGATGGGCCAATGGGCCGAGGAGTGGCAGATGGAGTTTAATTTAGATAAATATGAGGTGCTGCATTTTGGAAAGGGGAGGACTTGTATACTTAATGGTAAGGTCTTGGGGAATGTTGCTGAACGAAGAGACCTTGGAGTGAGGTTTGTAGCTCCTCGAAAGTGGAGTCGCAGGTAGATAGGATAGTGAAGAAGGCGTTTTGGTATACTTGCCTTTATTGGTCAGTGCATTGAGTATAGGAGATGGGAGGTCATGTTGCAGCCATACAGAAAATTGGTTAGGCCACTTTTAGAATACTGAGTGCTCTTCTGGTCTCTCTGCCATAGGAAGGATGTTGTGAAACTTGAAGGGGTTCAGAAAAGATTTACAAGGATGTTGCCGGGGTTGGAGGTTTTGAGCTATAGGGATGGGCTGATTAGGTTGGGGCTATTTTCCCTGGAGCGTCAGAGGCTGAGGGGTGACCTTATAGAGGTTTATAAAATCATGGCGGGCATGGATAGAGTAAATAGCCAATGTCTTTTCCCCCGTTTGGAGAAGTCCAAAAACTAGAGGCCGCAGGTTTAAGGTCAGAGGGGAAAGATTTAATAGGAAGCTAAGGGGCAACGTTTTCACACACAGGGTGGTACGCGTATGGAAAGAGCTGCCAGAGGAAGTGATGGAAGGTGGCTCAATGGCAATATTTAAAAGGAATCCGGATGTGTATATGAATAGGAAAGGTTTACAGGCATATGGGCCTCATGCTGGGAAATGAGACTGTATTTATAAAGCATACCTGGTCAACATGGACGAATTGGACAGACGTGCCTGTTTCCATGATGTATATCTCTATGACTCTATGTGTCTATATCAAGGTTGTTCTCAGTGTGCACATGGACTTAAACACTCTGAACAGGTCACAGTAGGGATGTTCAGAATGAGGCAAAAGAATTTGTGACCGCAACATAGACTAATTTTGGGTCAGACTACATTAGATACAAGAGAAAAGACAAATCATAGAGTGTCAATAGATATGGTGCCATCAAGGTTTCATCCTCGGGAGATTTTTGAAACATATTGTGGTGTCATAATGAAGTTCCATTTTTAATAACACCAGAGCTTAAACACTTAAACTGTGAGGACAAATTGCGAAGACTTGTGTTATGTTCCCTTGAATTGAGATGATTGAGAGTTGATTTAATTGGTACATTTAATATGCTGAAATTGGGAGATTATATGCAGAGAAGCTATTTTGTTGGGGAATCAAGAATAAGGTGGAATAAACTACAAATTAAAGCAAAGCTGCTCAGAGGTTTGATGAGGAAAAATTTTTTCACTCAAAGAGTGAAGAGAATGTGGAATTTATTGCCTCAAAAGGCTTTGATCAAGAGTCTACTGGAACTTTGAAGACTGCAGTTGACAGTTTTTAATGGTTTGGCTATCACGAATATTTTTTCAAGGCGGGTCAGTAAAGTTGAGGTTGGGATCCTGTTGTGCTGCATCAGTAGTGTCCCTTCCCCTGAACTGTGAGGCTCAGGTTGAAATCCCACCTGCTCCAGGGGTGTGTAATAACATCTCTGAACAGGTTGATTAGAAAAACAGGTCATAGAAAGAAGATAAAGTTGAGGTGTGGATTAGCCTTTAACCTGCAAATTGAGTGGGTCTAAATGATCAGTTGCTCTTCCAATTTTCCTCCCTTTTCTCCTTTTAAACCCTTATTAAGGTGTGCTTCTTTAATCAAACTATTGACCGCCCTCTCCTAGTCTCTCTTTAATTGGTTTTGCATCCATTTTTCTGTTATTCCTGGGTTTTCTGCAGGAATTATACTGGCAAGCTAAGCCAAAACAAAAGAAACTTCAACATGCTCTCCTTGTGTAGAATAGAGTTTACTCCTGCGATTCCACCACAGATTATGTTTGCCAGCAGCCAAAAGAATGGATACTGATGAGTTTCTAGCATGTGGTATAAGCCCTCAGATACAAGATTCAGGTTGCAAAAATAACTAATCATTTGTTTATGTTTGAAGACATGTGTTGTCTTAACGGTTACAAACCAGGACCCTACCTGGGGATTGAGAGATTGCTGCAGCCCTTAGGTGGAAATTAGCAACATTTCACTGGCCTGAAATGAGAATAGAAAACATTTTGTGGACTCCTCCTGTGAACGGTGACTTCACACTCAGTGAAAACACAAAACAGTGAATCCAATGAAGAAACCTCGAAAAATTCAGAATGCTATGAAGCAGGTTTCTGAAATGGCATTTGGACTGCACCGGGGCAAGAAGGTTGGTCACTACCACCTTCTCAGAGGTGACTGGAGAGGGGTCAATAAAAGCTGTCCTTGCCAGTCATGAAAAATGAGCAAAAATAACAGAAAGCTCACCCCACTGCTCGATTCCCCTGTGATGAGCTGCGCCTTTGTAAAATTTACTCTTAAATTTGGCAAACAGAAAATCGACTAAACAACTAAATCAGTTTAGAAGCAAGAATTCTAGCTCAGCAATATTTCTGTGCAATTTGAAGTAATCTGTTCATCAGCTTTCTTGTGTGTCATTGGTCTTGACATCAAAGCACATGGCACATGAATGCAACAGCGAATTTTAATGAGTTGTCCTGATTCCTAATTCTTCAGGTTTTCAGCTTTCTTGATGAGGTAACAGTTTAGGTTATTTGTGAAATTGATGATAATTTGTTATCAACAAGATGTTTTTCTTGGTTTGCTTTATTTGAGTGAGGTTGTGAACGCGCAGAAACATTTCTTCTCATTATTCTATTCCAAGTGAAGTCATAGGTGCATTTGGAAACACAACCTTATAAAAACTGACCAGAGCAAAGTTTCTGAGTTTTCACCAGGACTGTTTTATATTTCTCCTTCAGACAATCTCTGATTCTAGCAAGAATCATGACCTCGGAAATAACTGTTGCTGTTCCAAGTGATTGCATTATATAGTAATACTGATGTTGATCACCATTGACTGTTATCATTTATATACAACACCTGTCACTTGAATGTTGTTAATGTCCTTTTAGATTTCTCTCTTTGTACTGTGCAGCAGTTCCACCTCTGAATAGAGAAAGGCAGATTTGAAACGTCGCCGCAACGCATAGCATGAAAGTTTATTCTGACCAGACATCTGACCAGATTTCTGCCCTTACAAAAGGCTGCATCACCAAGCAATTGCTCTTTCTGCTCCCACCCCGACCCCGATTCCCTTCTTCCACTCCACTATAAGCATGTAGTGAGATTGCAAAATCGCCCAAAGGCAGTGCCGAATTATGTCTTACCCACCGTTGTGTGCCTGGACACCTTGTGCATTACTGCTCTCTGTTATACCTTTTGAAAGTAGACTTTATTTTTCAGGAATTGCAGTAGAGTATAGAACTGTGCTGGGTAAACTCACACAGCTGTGATGAGAGGTTGGTCATACTGTTCTGTTATATGTTAAATCTCCAGTTGCACTGAGATAACAGCCTGTGGTTTTTCATGAATTTTGTTGTTTTCATGGTTCGGGATCAAACTTCCACAGCTGTAATTCAGGACAGTAATTCCTTATCTCTGAGGTGTTTTGCCGTGGAATGGAAAATCAGCAGGAGATGTGTCTCTGTTTCATTTAAGATTGCATATATAAGTGTATGTTTGCACTGATACATTCTGGCTAAGGTAGGCTTCTAATCAGAAAATACTTCACGTAACACAGACCATTCTTGAGCATGCTGAAGTGCTGAAGAGTTGAATTTCCTCTAAGAGGATATTTCAACTACTGGCATCCCAAAGAATTCTTTTTTTAACTTTGCTCATGGGCATGGACATCATTGACTGGTCAGCATTTATTACCCATCTCTAGTTGCCTTTGAGAAGATGGTGGTGGGCTTCCTTCTTGAACCACGACAGTCCATTTGCTGCAGGTATCCATGGTTTTGACCCAACGAAGGAGAAAGAATGCTGATATGTTTCCAAAACAAGATGGCTGAGTGACATGGAGGTGAACTTGCAGGGGGTGGTGGTTGCAGTGTCCATGTGTCTGCAGTCTTTGTCCTTCCAGATGGTAGTGGTCGTGGGTTTGGAACTTGCTGTCTCAGGATCTTTGGTGAATTTCTGCAGGGCATCTTGTTGATTATACACACTGCTGCTACTGAGCATCAGTAGGAGTGGATATTTGTAGATTTGGTGCCAGTCAAGTGGGCTGCTTTGTCCTGGGTGGCGTCAAGCTTCTTGAGTTTTGTTGGAGCTGCACTCATCCAGTATGATATTAATTGAACTCAAGGATCAATGGAACAAATAGGCACATGTGAAACATATGCTCTTCACCAAAATAGAAATAAGATGGTAAATAAACAGCCTTCATGACAGTTACCTGAAACGCTGAGAAGCTTTGAGAAATACTTCACTTTGGTTCTTACACCACAATGACCAGCTAGTTGCTCAAGTTCATATTTACCTCAGCAGCAGCAAGTCTATCACAATGAAGCTGCGATTCTACATTTTAGCCTAAAAGGATTTATTTGAACTACAACATGAAACACAGACTTGGACTATGAATGGGTCTGCATTGATCTTTTTCTAAGCCGTCAATCCTGAGGGATTAGAAAGAGTTCAGCTTTTGGTATACAGTGTCGCATCACAGACAAGAAACGTGTCTCTGCACCACCTTTCAGTCATAATAATATGTAACGGTCCATGGGACAAATTGTTGCACTGAAGTAGTTCCTTCGCGGAGCAGAGCGTTTGGCAATGAAAACAAACAAAAACTGCTCTAATAAAGGTAATAGGTGCAAACTATTTCTCCCACTGAGCTATTGCATACATCTTGCCAATTTGCAGCCTTCCAATTTTACGAGTGATTAAAGTTATTGACAAAGTCTTAAATCTTTATTCCTTGACTTTAGAAGGGACAATATCATAGTCATGTGCATGTTGTCCTTCCTTTCACAAAATATATGAATGTTTAGATGGAGGTAAATTCCTTTGCTTTAGAAGTTGGTCCCACGCCAACATGGGAAAGTTTCTCAGTTTCATGTGTTTTATTATTTTCCATTATGGTCCCAAGTTTCTATGATCCATGCTATTTTTCTGGGCACACCAGAGGTGTTCAGGAAAGTATTTATTTTGTGCTCAAGGCTCAGTGAAATTGTGAAACAGTCATTTATAGTATGATTTATCGTTTGGCTACAGAGCTGAAATGACTTTGCTAAGTTTACAGTCCAGGAGCACAGGATCTGTAATGAATATACAGTGGCTGCCAGAGTTCACTGGAGCTCAACAGTCATAGTTTCTGATTGTCTCTGAGCAGATGTGAGGTCAGATTCACATTGAGGACCTGAAGGGGTATAAGTCGTACCATTCTGTATGAACTGTAACTTCCTGAAGCCTTGGTTCAAACCCTGTCTGCATTCCAATGTGTGCTTGGTCCATGGATGCGTGAGACTGGATGTGCTCTTACATGGTGCCCAAAAAGCAAATCCAAATTTCTGAAATAAAAGGTACTGCAGATGCTGGAGAATCCAAGATAACAAGGTGTGGGGCTGG